>JAQGBU010000765.1:0-19479 GCA_034698605.1 Isotoma decorata
GGAAAGGCGGAATTTTTTTCCGCCTGCAGGCGGAAAGGCGGAATTTTTTTCCGCCTGCAGGCGGAAAGGCGGAATTTGTTTCCGCCTGCAGGCGGAAAGGCGGAATTTTTTTCCGCCTGCAGGCGGAAAGGCGGATTTTTGATTCCGCCTTTAGGCTTTCTGCCGGAAAATTGTAAAAAATTTTGATAGAAAATAGAAAAGAAAATTATCCAGGTCTGACGTTTTTTGCACCTGTAAAAAAAATGATACTTTGATTTATTACGTTATCATTGCCTGTGGGTGGGTCTTTTTGTTCAATATCACGATTTGATCATTTTTGGGGCCCTGGGTCTAAAAACACGGGTTTTTTTTATCACGAGATACTTGAACGCTCCCATCAGACTTCACTACTTGCATTGTTGCATTTGCATCCCCGTTGCATTGCATTGCAAGCAGGGTACGACAAACACGGGGTTTTTTTTAGTAAAAAACCCAACTACCCAGGGTTTTTTAGTAAAAAACCCAACTACCCAGGGTTTTTTGGGTTTTTTGGGTTCTTCAAGTAAGGGTCATAGAAGTGGACTCAATGTCCAGCAAAAGTAAAGAAAAGCAAAATAGCTGTTTTTCATCTTTTTAAGGGTATAACTGCAAAACATGGTGTATCTCAATCAGAGAAAAACATTGAGATTGACTATTTGTGAAAATTTTGAATCGTAAAGCTTTAAATTGAATTAAACCCTAAAAACCCAATAAACCACAAGCCAAAAAGGTACCCGAAAACCCAAAAAACCCTAAAAAACCCCGACCCAAAAAACCCGGGGTAGCATACTGTGATTGCAAGCAAGTGCAGCGTGTGTAAACTCATTTGTAAAAATAAAAAATAGTAAATATAGTTTAATAGTTTTACCCTAAATTTATGCCTTTAACCCATTATTATAACAAGCTAACCAGACGGTTTATTGGTTTTAATACTATACATGCGTTATATTAGTTCTAATTTTTTTTCTTTTTTGTTGTATTGAATAATATACAAGAATAAAAAATTACCAGTCCAATTAAGGACGCCGGACGTTCGAATTTGATTGATTAGGTAAGATTAATGAAGTCTGAGAAAACTCCATTGAAAGAATCCCATTTATTCTAAATTTATTTCAATGGTTGCTGCTTGACAATATTTGTAAAAATTTAAATATGCAAAAACATGATTAAAATGAATGCTTGGAAGCGTAATTTTAATTTATAATGTATAACAACATCCCCTGTATGCCTTGTGGAATGCCGAATGGGATCATTTTAAAAGGGTTCCTGATAGTTATCGGGGCTGTTTAGAGCAAACACGCCTGTTTAAGCCCGTTTGATCTAATTAAACTGCAGCTTCCAAAAATATTAAATTTTCGAATTTCGAAACTGGGGGGAATTACATGTTAACTTCATTGGCAAATAAAATACGGTCCCAACGACCAGATCCATGCCATGTATGTGTGACCGACCGGATAGGCCTGTGAGATTTAGAGGCCAGAAGAGGCCTAGGAGAAAATAATGCCAATTGTTGTGATTTTTATGGTTCCGTCACTCTGGCAAAAGTGAAACTGGCAAATAAAAATTTACCTAACCTAACCTAAAAATACACATAACCTAACGTTTTGAAATTTGTGGAGTCTCAATTGGTTTCTAGCACTTTACAATGTAAGATCTGGCTATTTTTGGTTCATTCGATTTTCATGAGGTTAAATTTTATTTTGCCACTACTGATTTTGCCAGATTGACCGAATACCGATTTTTATGACTGCTATAAAAAAAATGATAATAATGATTGAGTATGATTTGATGAAGATTTTTTGTGATGCTAGGTTTAAATTAATGTACAGTCAAGCCCTCTTCTGCCTCTAGAGAAAGCACTTCTTCCTCATTCACAATTCCTTACTACTGACTTTTCTCAACCGCACCAAAACTCTTCATTCAAATCCTCATAATATCCGACTCATTTCACATTTCTAAGGATTCTCCAAATAAACCTATGAAATTAAAATTAAAATAACTTTCTTAATTAGTGAAGTTTTGAGAATGTATTGTTAATTCTTTAGGAAGAAGACAGCGTATATTCTACTTCACGTCATTACGTCTATATTTGGGATAAAAAGTCTAATCTAAGCCCATTAGCACTGCATACATTGATAAATGTCAGCATTTCACACGACACACGTGGATTTTTGATGAGTCTATAGTCTATCTATACTTCACTTTCACTTTTCAGTTCCGTCATCATCAACACACGACTCAATCAGTAAAAGAGTTTTATTACTTTCACTCTTATGCTCTGTATTGTGTCGTATTGTTTTGGTCTTTCACCTGTAAACTGGGCAGTGCCTTTACTTTCAGAGGGTTCTGACATCTTAAGGTACGGAAAAGTGTTTAATTTGAACAATAAGGTTGATGCGATCCGGTCGAAACGATTATGAGAGATGGCAGATATCACCTCTACCTAAACGCAGCTATTAATTAGGAGCCAGCATTTAATAAATCATAATTTTGAATTTGTATTTCAGTAATTACTTGTCACTGGGACCGGGCTGACTATCTCATTCTCATTCATTGGAGCATCTCAATAAATAAGAAATAACCAAAGAAGAGAGGTTAAAGGAATATTAAGAAGCAACAGGATTTCCGGTATAAAATATCCCATCGTCAAACATGTGGTCCGACACACTGCTCATCTTGTTTATCTCTGTTGTAACTGCTTTCTTCGGTGAAGGTAAATTTCCTTTTACACAAACTGCTTCATATTTAACTAAAGAAATACTTCTTAAGGTTAGGTAGATACTTTAGTCTAAAATCTCATTTCATGTTGATTCAAAAGGGCTCACCTGGCTCTTAGTATACAGAACCGAGAAGTATCAAAAATTGAAGTCTGAAGTGGAAAGGCAGTGCAAAAAGTGTATGTTTTATTTTGTTTTTTTGTTCTTCATATTTGTTGTATGTTTGATGTTTATCATTTATTTATGTATATTTGTTTTCGTTAATTAATGTCTTATTGATTTTTGTTCAATGCAGTGGAAAAAAGGAAGGAGACTACTGGAGATTCAGCGGTTTTAAAAAATAGTAAGAAAAAACTTGAAAGAGAAGAAGAAAAGCTTAAAACTAATACGAGAGACCTATCACTATTTAAGATGAGGTCCATGCTGGCCATTGGTATTGTCTTCACTGCCTTGCTTAGTATCTTCAATTCCATGTAAGTTCATTAGATGATAATCCCTAATTTTCAAAAACTTTATTTTATCTGGCAGCAAATTTTCTTATTCTATTGTATTTTTGTTGAAGTATGAAATGTCAATTGAACTTTCGGAAGTTTTAATAAATTATGTTATAAATTTTTCAGATTCGATGGCAGAATTGTAGCAAAACTTCCATTCACTCCAATAGGTTTCCTCCAAGGAATTTCCCACAGGAACCTTCCAGGAACTGACTACACCGATTGTTCTTTCATCTTTTTATATATTCTATGTACCATGTCCATCCGGCAGGTTAGTAACTTAGTTAACCACATTATTAGAAAACCCTAGTATCATATCTATCAGTGACGTAAATGGAATTTAATTTTAAATTTAGAACGTCCAGAAGCTCCTTGGATTTGCTCCATCACGGGCAGTGTCTAAGCAAAGTGGCAATCTGTTTGGAGCTCCACCACAGAAGTAAACATAAAGTCAAAGAAAGGGGCTGTCCCAAATTCTCAATTATGCTCCGAGTTCTGGTCATTATCCTTATCTTTTAATGAAATAATAATAAACTGCATTTCTTCCCCTTTATGTTTCGAATGACAAATAAATAATTTTAGAGTTGATTGGATGCGGATCTACATGCAAAACTTAAGACGCATTTTTTTGTTGATTGATTAAATGATTTTTGATGATTGTTATTGTAAAATTTATAAAACCCGAAGAGAACTAATAAAGACATGAACAAAACTTGGCACTACAATTGTTAGTAATTTTTGTGAAGTAAAGAAAGTTTATTTACACCGATAGATTTCAAAAAAGTTCATAGAATGTTACGCACAATCATGTTTCGTTCTTAGACATCGATATCAAATAGATTACACAGTACAAAATCGTTTTTAAGACATAGATTTAGTTCATAATTAAGTTACACTATAAATTCTAGCTGGCTACAGAGAAATTCAACTTTTATGTGAAATTAACACTAACGATTTCATGTATTTAAAAACAATAATAATAGTCAGGAATCAAACTAAGTCAGACTGCAAACAACAAGTCATTTGAGGAAGACAATTATATAATGATTGCAACAAATTGATTGATGAAGTCAACAAACAGTACATGTAATGGAAATAAACGAGGAACTTAAGTAATAGGTTTTCGATAATTGTCTCCAATACTAAAACGGAATGACATTGACATTAATATTCTGGCACATAAATGCAACTAATCTTAAGAATGGGCACAAACGAGGGGTTAAATGAACATAAATACGGTTTTAAATAAACCCACAAGTTAAACTTGCAGTATAATACGAAAATTAATACGATGATTGTAATAATATATATGCAACGAAAACTTCTACATCAGAGAGGATAAAAGTTACTCTGTTTCTTTATTACAATTACAAGTCAGTATCATACCAAGCTGCATCTTGATTACCATCCGCAGGAGGTTGGGGAGGGACTTGGGTTTGATCGTAACTATCGATGTCCATGGCGTCGAAGTTGAAGTCCATTACTCCAGCATCCCCAAATCCTAGTAAATATTTTTATAGCAAACGTGATTAGAAGTACGAAAACTACGGAAGGGTCAACCGTGTCCAGAAAGAAAGTAAGGTGCAAACGAAAATAAAATCATAAATAAAATCATAAACAAACCTTTGTAATTACTGGGGATAGAAGGTTGGTTGGAACCAGAAAATATGACAGGTGTATCAAATACTTGGTCTGGCGAACGCGAAAGTATGTCCTATTTAAACAAAACTTAATGAACTAGTGCAAATAAAACGCAAAAAACAGATAGGGTTAATAACATTCAAATTAGCGTTACTGCAATCGTATTATAACAAAGCTAGCATGTTTAGGAATTAACTTATTTTAGTGCAGTAGTCATGAGTTAGTATATTCGAATTCGAACACAGAAATACATGCTATATCTGTGTTATTATTACGAGACTTGACAGTCCATGCAAAAATCATAGGTTAGATTTTTTAGAAAACAAGAAAACTGTCATGCAAACTGGGTCATGCTATGAATTTAATTGGAACTGTAAGGAGTCCAATTACCAACGACAATAATTACTACCTCAAACTGCAAGGTATACCTGAAAATCTGGTGGTGCGGCTCCCATGTCATGTCCCCACATGGATTCTCGGTCCAACAAGGTGTTGGACAACTCCATGGACAACCGCTTCTTATAATCGTTTGTCTTGTCTTCAGACATTCGGAATAATATTGCAGCAGCGTACGTTGCAACTCCTTCATTTCTGGAATGGAGAAGTTCGGTCAAGGGAGCCGTAGCTCCTTCTCTTTCGATCATGTCAGCTCCTTCTTTGTCAGCTGCCAATTCACAGAGAACACCAGCTGCTACACGCTGAATATTCTCAAGTTCATGGTAGAGGAGCTAGAGCATACAAATAGTTTAGAATTAATATATAACTAAAATGTACAGAAAATGAGACTGCAGCAATCTTCATTTCATGACTCATATCCCTATATTATTTTATCTAAATCCACTTTGGAAATGAATTCTGGCACGCTTACTTGTACGAAAATGGATATGACATTCATTCCACGAATTTGAGCTCGGTTATGAGCTTCGCGTGCTAGGATGTGCAAAGCCCCGACAGTGCCTTCAACAATTTCCTCCATACGCACTCCATCAGGATAAATAGCGGAGCTTCCACCACTTGAAACGGAAGTACGTCTCTGGGAATCTTGGTATGCTCTCATCAAAAGGTGAACCAGCCGTGCTATAGCTCCGTTTTCCCTTAAAGGAGCATGATTTGCTGGACACAAAGCAAGGTTCCTGATGAGCCCAATCACCGCTTTTATTAATGGCCACCTTGAAGGAGGTTGCATTAACTTCACAACAACGGGAATGCCGTAGCACAACCCTATGAAAAGAAAAATATAAATGGTAACGTAACGTTTGAGTTTCATAAAGTGAATCACTAATCAATTTTTAATAACTTACTTGAAGCATTTTGTGCCATTTCTGACTCTGGATGTCGAGAAGTCAGATGTCTCAGCGCACAGACTGCTGGTTCAGTAATTTCTTCGCGTTCCCCAGCAGCTCTGACGGTCCTCACCAAAGCCTCAATGCCATTCAATTGACAAACAACTACCTTGTTTCTTTGATTATTGCAAGTTAAATTCGACAGAATTCCGGCAGCGCAAGTAACAATGTTACCATCCTCTGATGACAGAAGGGTTACTAAGCTTTGGAGAAGCCCTTCTAGTCCATCCTGCATCAAAAACACGTTTACTGAGTGAGTTATTGAGCTTCGTTTCATTGACCATCATTGATGAAAAACGAATTGACTCCATTCACAAAGTTGACTTAATATTACTTTTCATTTAACACTAACCACTTTTGTAGCAGCGTCTGACAAATTTCGTAAAGTCCACAGACAATTCAACACCAATCGCTGCGAAGGATGACCAAGATGAATGGCAAGCGCTTGCATGCCTCCAGCTTCAACAATTGCGGGTTTATTGCTGCTACAGACGCTCAAAACTAAAACAAAATTTTATTAGTTCGATTGCTAAAATATTTGGAAGCTGAAGGTAAGGTGGACAGGATGAAAGACATTAATCCAATTACTAATAAAATATTACCTTTCAATACACGTGAAGTTGTCCACAGAAGCTTCTCATAATCATACGAACGCATGATTCGGACCAACTCAACTGGACCTTGAGATGCTAATATTATCAGCTTGCTCTCCTGATTCCCATATGCCAGAATCTGGAGACAATCCGTAACAATTGCAAGGAACTTGACGTTATTTCGCTGTAGTAGTGAGACCATTTTTTGCAAACCTCCTGCCAACCTGACTGCCATCTTGGATCCTAAAGCGTTTAAGAAATAATTGATTGAAATTCAATTGGAACGGAATCATTGTATAATCCAGCCTGGTTTGGATTTTAAACTGGCGATATTATTATTAGTCAAAAAAATGATGGACTAACCTTCCTGATGAAGGAGCAAATTGTGGAGTGTTGTGATAGCATAAAATAGGACAGCTTCAACTGGTGAGCTCAGAAGCTTGACAAGGGCTGGAATGCCTCCGCTTTTAAAAATTGCCAACAGCCCTTGACGATGATGTGACAAATTGTGCAACGTCCCCACCGCTCCTTTTGTTGTTTCCAAGTCATTAGAGCTGGAGATTGCTCTAACCAAAGCAGCAACCATTTGCGGCGAGTTCATAATAGCGTGCCTCGAGGCTTCCTTTTTGCTCAATTGATGTACCATCATAGCAGCTTGAGAAACAACGACTTGATCTTCATCGTTGAGTAACTTGATTAGCTCAGGGATAGCTCGTGTGGCTAAATCAGCATCATCCTGGTAAAAAATACATTTAAATTTAAAGTCTAAATCTAAAGTAAAAACTACAATTTCTCCCATTCAAAAGTCTATACTTTACAAAATTGAGTACTTTTTCTTTCAGCAGCTGAATTTTTAAAATTCACTTGACATACCTGGTAATTAATCAAATTAACAACTGCATGTTTTAACATCTGAGAGGGCTCGGCTAGCCGCTGTACTGCAGTTGGCTGAGTAGGATCAAACTGTGTGGATGGGATTTCAACCCCTTCGTCAAGCGTCTCTGGAAACATTGCAGCTCGAACCCTCTGAGATCGGGTTACATTTAGCTCCGTGTTCATTTCTAAAATTGTAATAATACAATATTTAATATTCCACTTTGACTTAGGAAAACAGATAAGCTCGCCTCTAAAAGCGCTCAATCTAATCAACTTACCATCAACTTGATCAGGAGTGAACCCCGTATAACCCTGTGAATCTAAATCGAAAAGCAGGGGGTCATCTAGCTCTTCTTCACGAACAGAATGTGCCCCAGTTGTAGCTCCAGAATGAACTCCCGAGTCAAGTACTCCATACCCTCCTTGCTGCCACATAATTGTTTCCGCTTCTTTGCCTGTATAATCATCAATTAAAGTTCAAATATAATTTCATTGATGTAAATGTCCTTATCATAATTGAAATCATTATGAGTTTCGTTTAAAGTTTTTCAATTAATTTGATGCAGGATTAGCAGGATGTAAATACATTGATTGTCGATTGATGGATTATAGCTTTGACAAGCCACAACAACAACACACAAACAAGGCACAAGGCTACAATTTCAATCCCACCCAACTCCAAACTCAGGTCATAAAAATAAAATATTCAATACAAAAGGAGACTTACTCGGCCGCGATGGATTAGCCGTCCCGTGCATTTGATAAGCCATTTTAAAAAGTAACCTTTGACCTAAATACTAAATAAATTTAACCCTCCACCAAAACTGTACACACAAAAGGGTGTTACGCTAAGGGCAGTCAGTAAGTACTGATTTTCTACCCAAACACCAGTCAAAAGTTTAACAACCACTTCTACTCCACACACAATATTGTGTATTGTGTTTCTAATGCCAAGCAATTTGACAAACTAATATAAGAATACACTCTTGGAAGATTGTCCCTATGCACTAAAAAACACTTCCTTTTGTGGGCAGTGTCGATTAGTCAGAGATGAGTTAATTTATCAAGGGATACGTCATCTAATTTCCAATTATTTTTTATTCATTTTATTTTATTTCGTTCGACTCGTCACCTCATCAACCTCGTAATCGTAATCCTCTCCCTTCTCTACTAATCTTGTACTAAACTTATAACAGATAGAAATCCAATGTAAACAATAGACCTTTCCTAGTCTTTTGCAACGGCAACTATCAACTAAATTCTTCTTATAGATTCCTCTTCAATGTATCCCATCCACACAAGAAGAGTCTACACCTTTTACACATTGTGTGAGTGCAATGGCTGCCAAACTCACTCTTCACACACAGAATGCACACGTCTCAACACAAATCGTGTGTACAATTTTATTTTATCAAAGCCAGGAGCTAGCAGAAGCTAAGCTATTTATTATTTATTGTGGTAATCTAAAAATCTAAATCTACACATTTTTCATCCCCTCTTTTAAATAAAATTATCTAAGACGGTTTATGTTAAAGAACTTGTTTAATTTCTAAAGGTAAAAAACGAATAATTTTGACATTTTAATTAAGAAGTTAAAGTTGACCCGTTGGGTATGAATGGCTTTGTATGTTGCATTCCTCTTTTTTGTCGCTTTTTCAGTGCAAAGAAATTGTCCTGAAGGCGGAGTGAAAGAGATGAAGAGAAGAAGAGAGATTTTTACTCATGCGCTCGTCTGCTACAGCCTAAGGGTGCACTTTTTTGACAGCTTTTATATTGTTGAGGATTGTTGAGGTTTGATGATGAGACTTCCTTCAATCTGAAGGGTTGGGAAATCAGGGCTGATTCATCAAGAAGAACGCTTGTGTTGACAAACAATGAAAAAAAAGTTATGGATGTTGTAAATTGAATTAAATTGGTGCAATTCTCTTAGGAAATTGATAACCTTCTTATCAACAGAAAAATAAAGAAACATTCTGATTGAACTAATCTTAAAAGTTTGTTCTATCTATGCATACACTCCTCGTCGCACGAACAATAAATATTGTATTTTTGTAAGTTTGACAAGTTTGAACTTTAAATATGACAATTACTAAACAGTTCGTGTATATGGTATTTTTAGATCATGATTTATACCGATAACGCAGTTCAATACAAAGAATACATAAAAATGGATTTGTTCAGAGTGATTCAACATTTATCAAGGAAATTAAGAAAATTGTATTATTCAATGTGTCCAAAATTAAAATTATTATTATGACATACATGAATGACTATTTGTATTTTATTTTTAACCAGAAATAGGCTAATAAGTAAATGGATAATGTTTTCTTGATTATCATGTAATAGTTTTCTGGAAAAAATAACTCAGGGTCCCTGGTCTGGTTTCTTCAGAGAAGGCTTGTTCATAAAGTTAATGAACTTGGTCTGAATAGCCTGGAGTGGAGAACAGCCAATCGCACCACGTTTGCGGCCAAGGGTCACAACTATAAACCCGAATATTTATATTACAGGAGCAGAATGAGCGCTGAGCAGATATCTTGTCATTTCCCAACAGACCAGATAATAATTTCGCCTAAGATAGTTAGCTAGCCGTTTCAAGCTTTCGATATTTCTTTCTTAGGTTGCTGACAGGATCACGAAATAGTGTGGGATCCATCCGGATATTTGATCGTTTAAGGGGCATGGATCCATATATGTCATACAGTTCATTCAGGCAATCATGCCTTTGTTTGAGCCGTTCCTGTTCCGCCCAAGAGGTTGATCTGTTTTTAAATCACACATTATATTTCTAAGTATGAAGACACCGAAGATACATTGAGCTAGAAACATTCTGATAATGATCCAAGTAAAATATTTTTTACCGGCTATTAAACTCTTTAGCGCTCTTCTTAAAAGTGAGCTTTATTGGAGGCTTTCTTGTTATTCTAGAAATTAGGATGTTAAAAGCGATGTCTTCGCAGTTTTGTAGAGACTCGATTGTCATTAGAGCTGCGGGAGGAATTTTAGTCCAGTATAGATGGTTGTAGTAGACATGATAAATTGCTGCTCCATTTAATATCATGCTGTAATCGTTCGTAAGTTTTGATGAGTATCTCCACTGCTCCTGTATTAACAAATCAAAATTTAATTTTTATAAATTTAATAACAAAATTTTTGTACATTTATAATGGCAATGTAAGTAAAACTAACTTTTGGATCGCTCCAATAATGAGATCTAGACTGGTATCCAACAATGCGGTCTGGAAATGCACGCCATGTACGGTAGGCAAAATCAAACTCATCGGATGTAAGAACCATATCCTCGTCAATGGAAAATACCTTTAAAACATAATTGATTTAGTAAGTTTAAAGAAAATGAATGATTCAGTAATTAAAATTAACTCACAGCATCAGTCTCTATTTCTTCGACGAAAAACCTTTGCGAAACGGAACTTGCAGTTGTTTGTTTTACTGAGAAAGGAACCGGGACATCAGGCCAAACTCGAGGTATAGCTCTGTTGCTGTTCCAAACTACAATTATCTGCACAAATAACAATAAAATGGAAGAAAATTATTGGGGACTCATTTTAAACGTTAATCATTTAGTATTGGCTAAAAAAATACCTTAGATATGACAGAACTTTTCCCAATATTTTTAATGAGTCGAAACAACGGAGAATTAGAGTAGCTACTTAAAGATTTTGCCCCACTTATAGCAGCCTGTACGTGCACAACTGCAGTAAAGTTTGATTTTAGATATGTAGAGTTTCCAAAATGGTAAAAGGGAAAATCATCTAAATCGTCTCCATAACTTGTATCAATGCTCAAAGCTCCAGGTGCGGTGTTCCATATACTACTATCTCTGCATGTCTGAGGCTTTATTCGGTCTCGCATTATCTACAAAAATATACATTCTTAACATTTGTATATTTGTAATTGAATAAGCTTCCAAGGAATAGGATTTGCGCTATTACATAAGCACTCCCTATACTTACTTCAAATACAGATTCCACAATTCTTTCTACTGAAGATAAATACTGATTCCAAACGATCTGAGTTTGCTGTTTCATCTGAAAAATTCTTACGGTACTGACAGATCGTACGACTTCAAGAGTCTGAAGTAAAGTACGCTCATCCGCTGAAATACTTGCTGCATTCCAATCAATCACTTCAGAAAATGGAAGCACCCATCCATTTGACAATAAAACGGGAATGCACCCAGCCTTTAAGGCTTCCAAAAACCTAAAAGATCCTAACCGTCGCCCTCTTGGAACCAAGCAAAAAGTAGAGTTTTGCAAAAGAGTTTCGTAGTCGTACCTAATTTTAAAATGTGAAAAACGGGTTATTAAATAATAACAAAAATGGGGGAAAAACATGGGAATAAAAAAATCTTCCCAAAATAAAAAAAATATCAGGCATGCTATCATGCTACTAACTTTTCATATTCCTTGTTATCTTCGTCACATCTATCGTCTTTCATTTCCTTCCAGTTTTTACCATGTTTGCATGTGGTTACCATTATGATATCATTCCCATTATGAAGATGGTAAATGGAATTCCTCGTATCAGAACCAATCCCGTACACATACCGCTTTCCTAAGTTGGAACATTCAATAATTTAATTGACTTATTAAAATTATATTAATTTCATATCGTAAATTAAACTAATTCTATTTTAGGAAAGGCTATAATATGAGGTACCTTTAAAGGCTATAAGGTGCTTTTTCAAAGCAGGAAATTCATTTAAAATAGCAGTGCCCAAATCGTCCCCCTTTTCTGGGTGTGATGGATGGAACAAGGGTAGAGATATGTCAAAATTAGGTCGAAATTGATCAAATGACATGGACGCCTTAGCCAAGATTGCTTTCCCCACATCAAATCCAAGTTCAGTCTCATTGTAATCTGGCCACGTACCAGCATATAGGTTAAAAATAATATGGTTTTCCCCGTTGTTCCAATACTGAAATACAAATTTAATAAACCGGGGATACATAATAAACATAAACATTAAATTGTAAGTTCATTTAAGTACCCAATTTTATGAAAGTAATTACCTGTAAATTTTGTAAACGAGTTCCGAGGTTTCGAACAAAATCATGGCTGAGTGCATCTCTATCCAAAGTATCAATACTAAGGACGAATAGGCAGGCTTCCGTAGCATCATTTGTATAATAGGGAGAAGACATTATCCTATTGAGTATCTTCTCATATGTAGTACTGATCGGGACAAACTTATCCGGCGAGTAGACGTAAACTTTGAAACCATTTTGACACCTTGTAAAATCAAAGCAATTCTCCATCTGACAATTTCTACTCGAGAAATTAATAGTGGCTGGTGATTCCCTTGTATTTTCCTTTCCATCTGCTAACTCCACATTTACAACTTCATGAGAATGATGACTAGCCGTCGCAGAGTAGTAGTCGAATAAATCGTCTGCAGTTAAGTAGGATGTAGCTTCTTTAGGAATGCTGTCATATTCCACCTCTGGACCATGATAACGGGATTCATGGACTTGGTCAGGCGAAATTTGACCATTTGTTTTATAACTAGCTATTTTATCATTTGCCCTAAGATTAGTTTCCCTTCGATGGTCAACTCCTGAAGGGGAAAGCACCGAACTGAATACAACCGCTGATTCTTCTTGAAAAAGAAATTTCCATAATACGATTAAACTTAATGAGGACAACGCCAACAAAAAGATATTATAAAATCTTAGCTGCTTTTTCCTCATTTTAATTCCTCAAATCTAAAAACAAAATTCAAACATGGATCATCCACACGTGAGATATCCAATTATCTTAATTCGTCATTAAACGAGACTTTGACCCAGCTGAAAATGGTATTGTATTCGACCATTGATTGGGCTCGGCTGGGACATGGTTTTAAACAGTACGACAGTTCCATCCAAGTTTCAGCTATCTGAATTGAGTAAAGAATCAAGTCAATTTTATGAAGAAGCGAAATAAATAAGAGAGCTTGTAAGTAAACGTAAATAACAAATAAGACTCCCTTTTACATTTTCAATTATTATGAATTATGTAAAGAACGCACGTATTTGGACTGCAGATCACAGAAGAAATAATACTTTTTCTATTATGATGTTTTTTCCTGTGAGTTTTCCTCTACTACTACAACGCGCCTCAGCTCAGCCAGTTCAGTCAATATCTTCTGAGGCATGATTTAGCATTGGTAATGTATTATTTTCCTTTCTCCATTCCTTTTTGCTGCTTATTCTTTCTTCTCAACTCTAACTATTAAATGGAGAAAGCAAAAACTGTGTTATTTTGGTCCATAATTTTGCACATGCTAAGTTTAGTAAATAACTAATACCCATTCGGAAAAAGTGCTCTCTTTCAAAAAGTTGTATGAAAATTGAAAAATTAAATTTGTTAACCATTTTTAGGGTGGGGAAGTAGAAAGTTGTATCCTATCACATCCCATTTATTGGCCAAATTCCCTACATTGCATTATAGACTTTACAAGATAAATTATAAACATCGAAACTTACAAACTGACTTGACTTAATTGGACTGACACATTTTTCATACTTCACGAATCAGTGCCGTGTCGTACATACACCAAAAAACATCTATCTAACGGACTGATGTATTCAAATTCATTATTAATAATAAAAAATTCTAAACGAGCTTACCCCATAAAATATAACGAGGTTAGTATCCAACATTACAATTATTATTATTATTAAATCCTTCATCTTATTTTAACGTAATCAATATTATGTATCACACTTATTTCTTCTCCCGAATAATATTTGATAACTTGACTTTCCCAGGAAAGTTTCTTGCTAGGTCTTGATCTTTAACAGCTTTTATTAAGTCTTTCTCCCTTTGGGTTGCCTCTTTATCACGTAAAAATGATTCCAATGCAGTTTTGGCAGCTTTACCTCTCTTCGTCGTTCCAGGGGTCATTTTTATTCTGAACTTATAATTCTGCAAAGTTGAGTAGGGTGCGACTACTGGCACAGCATATAGGAGTTCATCGTTTTCTAACGGCGATCCTACACATTTTTCAAATAGTTTTGAAGGTAAATTCTAATATAAATAATAATATAGTTTGTGTAGTTACCGGTTAGACTTTTTAGCAGGTCTAATTCGGTTTCACCAGGTTCATCTTGTTCTGGTTCATCTTCGTTTTTATCTTCAGAACCTTCACTTGGTTTTGGTATTTCTTGTGTTGTAGAACCTTTTGCTTCCTCTTCGTTTTTATCATTGTCCTCATTTTCTTCCTCAGCTTGTTCTGCGTCAGACGTAGGGTCAGATTTCACAGCATCTGCTAACGATTCTTCCTTTTCCGCAAAAGCAGATACTTGCCCAACCTAAAGAGAAACATATTTTAAACTCCGACTATTGAAAAGAGAAATTCGCTTTGTACCTTTAGAAGATGCATTCTTTTCTGTCTCTCCTCATCATCTTGAAATTTGTATTTTTCCTTCAATTTCTTTTTTCGTCCATGCTGACCTCGTTTAGGTTTAACGGAACTTTCCCCAGGTTCTTCTTGAATGGGTTGAATCTGAATTGCTTCTGGTTTTTTATTTTTAGCTTGACTCTTTTCTATCTTTCCGGCCTTCTTTTGCTTGTTCTTCAACTTCTGAATACTGTTTGCTGATCCTACTATGCCAGAACTTACAACAAACTCTTCAACGTCTTCACCATCTTCAGCGTTTTCACCACTAGATGCAAGGCGGGTTCGTACTTTACCTCCATCCAGTTTTAAATCAACTTGGGTATCTGGAAACTCTTCGTCTTCTTCCTTCTTTTTTTGTAAAATACAGATTTAAGATAAAATAATAAAATAATTTGGACACTAAGACATTTGTTTATTTGTTCAGCCCTTAGGACGTTTGTTACCTCATCATTGTCCTTGTTAGGTAGTTCGATTGCAACAGGAGTAGGATCGTTCATGGTTCTTCTAACTCTTTCGTTTTTATGCGCTTCGATGCAGTCTTCAGTAAGCCGGAAGAGAAAACCAAAGCCTAGGACAAGTTGGAACGGAGGGAGGTAATTCTTTTTCCCACGTATCATGAATGACCCAGTGGGTAAATATTCACCCGTCGGGGCAGATTTTGTAACCTGGTCTCCCCACACCCACCAAGAACTGGTCACAACTTTACTGTCCCATGAAGCACTGAATATCAAATAAATTTGATTTAGAAATGGAAGTATTAATCAAACTCGAATGAAGTGCTTACTGCCCAATCAATTACCTGCATGAAATTGCAAAAACTCCTGTTTCGTTTAGAGTTTTAGGGGGAACTGGTTCGGCAGGATTGTCATTTTTGATGATTAAAGTTGGAGCCCCATGTGCATCTGCGTAAATCCAAATACCACAAATAAGTTTTCATACATTGATTGATAAACAAATATTGACATTAGCAAAATAATTTGTTTTACCAGCATGCATATATACATCTCTAGGACGAAGGTACTTTTTGACAAGTAATTCATTTTGTTGAGCGTCCCTACCCCCCAGAACTAAAAAGTTTTCTGAGGTAACAAACCATCGAAACTTTTCAAACCAAAGCACCTAAAATTTCAGTGACATCCATATTCAAAATTCTTTTAACTTTCAACAAACTCAATATTTCCCCTCAAGCTTCCACTATTTATATCATACCTTTCGGGCTTTTTTAATTGAATGAATAGTAGCAGCTTCTTTCAAAGTTGCCATTGTCTTCTTTTCGGTAGATTTTAAAGCCTTTCCTTGGGATTCCACGGTTCTTTCTTCTTTCCTGGCTGACGCTTTCTTCAAATCAAAATATTTTGTAGCGTTAGCAAATGCGGATAAGTTAAGATCTACGTCTATACTGGCTGGTCCGACGTCACCGTCGAAGTCATAGGGATCCCTAGAGATACATATGATTAAGGGGATATAAATACTAAGCCACTGAACACTAGCGTTTTTACATAATTTACTTTTTACTTGGACTATATGAATTATGAATTTTACTTTAAATTAAGTGTGATGCTATTTTGTTTTAAGTTTAGCTTGGAAATTGTCAGAGCCAATGAATCACCACTGGAACGCGCTTCATTGAGTTGTTCTTCAATTACTTCCCATGCAATTTGGTTTGCAACTAATTTCCGAATTGCAGAAATGGCTGAATCAACTATAGCTTGATTAACTGTAATTAACTCTGCCTTTCGTTTATCTTCTTCTTGCCCTTCTTGCAATTCCTTAAGCCTTTTCTGTTGGTCAAGCTTGACCTTCTCAAGCTTTTTGATAGCTTCCCTTTCCTATATCACATGAATAGTCATTGAAATGCATATATTTAGGAAATATTACACTTATACACTGATTTTTCTAACCTGTTGAAGCTGTTTCATATCAATTTTCTGCGATTCAACCTTCGAGAAAAATTCATCCACAGCTTCGTCAAAGCTTTCAAACTCCAAAATTTTTTCGGATTCAAAACTCTTTGCCAACACACAAGGGTGAAATTGGTCGTAGAAAACTGGTTCCTGCTCTTCCTTATTTGCTTCTTCAGGGTTAACCTTTTTTCCCGAACCTTGGCTTTTAGAAAGAACAATGAGCCCTCTTGGGTCTGCTATATTTTCAAGGATAGCTCGTCCTTCTTCGAAAGCTTTGAATAGCTTCTCTAACGCTAATCTAGAATTTCAGATAAACGTCATAAACAAAATTGCTCAGCTAATGGACTTAAAGGGAAACAGATAAATACTAAATACGGTCTCGTAATTGTACCTGACTTTGTCTTCAGTATCCAGTAAACCGACAGTTTTCGTTTGAGGAGTTAGATCAACCGACTTCAATACATGCGAAAATAATGCTGGACCAAATTCCACCTTTGATAAAAACAGTTCTCGGAGCGTACCCGTTACACCTGATTTGAGTATTTCTTCAATCTGATATTTATCCAACGAGAAATTTTGTTTTGCTTTATCTACTGCATACTTTTCATGTGCTGCAAGTCTATAAAACCAAAATCACACCATTTTACTGTATTATCTCGTTTGAACTGAAAGCTTTTCTGAAAATTTGAATAAAACTCATTAAGAGGTAACTTTATTTATATATTTAATAGAATACCGTTCTTCCCCTTGAACACGAGGTCGGACAAGACTTAATATTGTGTATGTATGATCCGTAAGAATTATATTTCCTTTATCGTACAGTTCTAAAAGAATATGGTGAGCCACTGCATCTGTTCCAAACTGAAGGTCAACAATACGATCTGCTCCAAGTTGTTCTATTTTTTCGAGTCGTTTGTTGTTTAAGTGCTTCCTGAGTTTCATAGAAAATCCCGAGGGTGCTTTTATATCCACATTAAAAGTACAAAGTACAATAAACAAATAAATTAATCTTTGAAGAAAAGAGATGAAAGGAGACCTTGAGTATGAGTAATGGCACATGAAAAACTTTTAACACGCAACGAAAGGAAACATATTTTTACCAGGGTTTTTGGGCCATTCGAAACTTGTAGTATGGAATCGTGTACCCGACTCCAAAAGCAGGACTTTTTTCATTCCTGACTTCACCAACCGGATAAGATATGTCTTTTTATCGATATCATAAATCTGATCAACTCTAAGGCCCACCAACCTGCGTAAATAACATCGGCAAAAATGTATTTCATAACACATACCTAATAAAAATAAAAGCACTAAATTGTCTTAATATATTCATGCCATGGAATTATAATACTTATAACATTAATACATGCAGCTTGTGTCTTGTCTTGTGCTTGTGATTGATGTGTGACTTTGGACTTAACATAACATACATGATAGCAAATGGATTATAAAGCTTAGCACATCATGAATTTGTAATTAAATTTATAAGTAAGCGTGTAGACGTACTTCTGCCTCAGATCGTAAATCAGGTACGCGATGTCAAGGGTTGTAAGCCTGTTCTTCATTTTTATAGTGCTTAGATGTCCTGAACCTGAACACTGAAGTCTTGTTTGGTGCTACAAAGTTGTATGTAATTAGTGATGACTGATGATGTGTGATGGATGAGCCTGACAAGAAAGCAGATGATAGTCCGATCGAACTCTGACCTCAAGCTTTCCTACGCGTTGACCCCTTAACCTGTACAGCTGTTGTTAAGTTTTAATTACCTCTTCTTCACACTTCGCCGGGCGAAGATCGGCCTCGTCGTCTGTCTCACTATGCACTATAATAAAAATACATAATTTATTGCAGAAGACAAGGCCTGTAAAACAAATAAGAAATCATGAAAACTTCGATTAACAAGCCTGCAAATAAATGATGACCTGCTTTATTACTGGACTCTGGAGTCTGGACTACAGACTACAGGCAGACTATGGACTAGTACAGTATGTAGTAGGTAGTACGTCTTTGTAGTGATCCCTTCACCCTCACTCTCGTTGTATTACTTCACCGATGCAATGGTGTACCCAATCACCAATTATCAATTTGTAAGATTTATAAATTTGCAACTGCTGACTGAATTAAATTTTACAACTATTACAATTTACAGCCCGCAAACACTACTTTTTTGCACTTATGATGACTTACCTTAAATTAAAAGACACACAGATACTAGAACACAACCATCTATTCCGCAAGCTGAGATGCAAATCGTGCAATCTCGTGCAAAACAGTATGCCGATAATGATGTCACATTTGTTTTTGTAAAGGTAGTTTTTTAAATGTGCCGGGATATTTTAGTGCAGGAAATTTAAAAAGTTCGTTGAAGACAGAACTATTTTATCTGTGGGGTCTCCTATACTCAAGTAAGTAAAGGGAACGTCCATAAATTACGTTTACATTTAGGTGGGTGGGTGGGTTAGTAAAATGTTGACTAAGTGTTGACGGA
>JAQGBU010000766.1:0-19471 GCA_034698605.1 Isotoma decorata
CCAGTTGGTAAATATCGATTTCCAATTAAGCCCTTTTGTGACCTTAGGGGCCCCTGACCTCCCGGTCAGTATAGGGTTTTACTTTTATTTTTCCTATACTAAGGTCATCATGTAGCACCCCTTAAGAGAAAACCCGGTCGATAAATATTGATTTCCATTAAACCCTATTGGGACCTTAAGGGCCCCTGACCTCACGGTCAGTATACGGTCTTACTTTTATTTTTCCTATACTAAGGTCATCATGTAGCACCCCTTAAGAGAAAACCCGGTCGATAAATATTGATTTCCATTAAACCCTATTGGGACCTTAAGGGCCCCTGACCTCACGGTCAGTATACGGTCTTACTTTTATTTTTCCTATACTAAGGTCATCATGTAGCACCCCTTAAGAAAAAACCCGGTTGATAAATATTGGTTTCCATAAAACCAAATTGGGACCCAAGGGGCCCCTGACCCCACGGTCAGTATAAGGTCTTAATTTTATTTTTCCTATACTAAGGTCATTATGTAGCACCCCTTAAGAGAAAACCCGGTTGAGAAATATTGATTTCCGTAAAACCCTACGAGTCCTTGTTACAAATTAATAAAACAGGATAGGTAAGTTTTTCGTTGTTTTTGCGAGGCCCTTGATGTTTTTTGAAACTTTGCTCTGCCACATCAGTTTTAAGTATTTTTTAACATGAAAGTCCATAAGAACTAATGTTTAAAATAAACAGAAGTTTCAAACGTCTGCAGCCCCTTGCGCACGTTTGAGCTCAATGTTTTTCAAACGATATATAATGGAGTAGCTCATGAAGATTTTAATGAAATTCAAAGCGGTTAGAAAGCGATGGGCCGCACAGCGTTTTTTAACCCCAAAGGTCAGCAGAAATGACCTCAGAAAGCATTGAAAATTTCCAAAATTTTCGAATTTTGAGCTGAATTTTTTTTGTAGCATACTTTTAAGAATTTCAAGTAGATTGAGATAGGGAACCCCGGACTTAAAATCAAAAACAAGAGAAGAATAAAATCACAAACAAAAATCGTGTTTTATGTCATAATTTCGAAACTTTTGCTCAAAAACAGTTTTTGTTTTCGGAATTAATCTTAGAAAAGTTACGCCCTTCTGATTTAAAAAAAAAATCCGACGAAAATCGAATTAACTTTTTTGATGTTTCTGGGGCAAGACCAGACCACATGGAATGACCCATAAGAGTAAAAATACAACAAAAGAAGACAATCGACTTGAAATATCAAGTTCATCTTTGTGTAAATGTACGCTTTTTTTCTTTCAGAGATGAACCTACAGGAATTGTGTGCATGTAAAAATAAAACCCCCAACCAGGAGGATAAGAGTCGCTAAGAAAGTGATTAGTAAGCGTTTCCAACAATACAATAAAAGTTATAATGAGTTCACTGAATACTATAAAGAATCAAGGTATAATAATAATTATAATAATATTTATAGAATAGGACGGGCTGAATTATTGTACCACGTAAGTGTCAGTACCAAGTCATTGGAACCACTCTACCTGGCTTTTTTATTCTGCGTGTGTGTGAGTGTGTGCACTGATTTAATAATAATGGAAATGAAATAATATGCTATTTAACAAAAAGATTTATTTATTGTTATTATTATTGTTATGATTATTAGGGTTTCCCAGCCCAGCCTTATGGCGTTTGTTCCAATGAGTTTTTTATCCTATCCAAGTTTATAGCAAAAAAGCTATTCCTTTTTACTAATTCAAAAAGGGATAATCGTTGAAGGTATTATATATACATAGGGAACACATATACATTATTACACAGACTTCCTGATACGCTTATGATCATCATGCTGATAGTGATGATGCTTATTCACTTGCAATCATTTTTTCTGTCTAAAGATGTACACACAGGTTTAAACACTAATTTTTCGGATTTATGAGAAATAACTCATGTGTTAAGTAAAATAATACTAAAAAGCAAAAGTAAAACAGAATTAAAAGGCTGAAGTACTCTGCATTCTATTGAAGATGAGTTAGTAGATGAGAGAGATTAAAATGAAATCATTTTCCATCAAAACTTGCAAAAATCCACGCTTGGTTAAACAAAGTAAAAAGAAAAACATAAATCTGAAAAAAAAATTTACTAAAATAGTCTAGGCTTATTTTTTTTTGATGAGTAACCGTAAGGCAAACAAAAGTAGTGTGGGTATTGTATTGCATAACAATTACTTATAGTTAGTGCAATAGAGATCATTGTAACCTTTTGCAAAATAAGTTTCATCATTTTGGTATATTAGCGTGGTTTATCACGGATTGTATTGGATGGGTTGGGGTTAATCCACTTGAACTTTCTTCTTCTTTTTCTTCAATGTCATTGTCAGTAGTCCGGCTGCGGTGGTGGTTTAGTGGTAGTGGTGGTGGGGTATAGCTGTAGTAAATTATTTTGAATGTAGAATTTATAAAAATATATCTACTTATCTTAGTAATATCCCAAAAAGAAATAAGGGACGTATAATAAGTCACTACTGATACCATCATATTAAGGTTATTCAGCTCAACTTTTCAGTTCGTGAACACCTTTTACCTTAACTTAGCCCATGGAGCCAGAAAGAAGCAGCCAGGATGATGCTAAAAGTTAAAGAATTAAGCAAAGATTTGCAGTTTTGTGCCTTCCTAGTAGTAGGCATATAAATATAATAAAATGAAATAGTGGATGCATGTCTAGCTTAAGACAAGTGGGTTTAACGAAATGAATAGGTTCTTAGTTTCTTGAAACTTGAGATGATGAGCTCGTGTAAGGCTTCGACTTATTCTTCTACTCAATTTGAATTATAAATTACAATAAAAGAAATAAGAGATCCTTTACCAGGTGAATTTTTATTTGTGGTTTGACCTGTACAAGTTAATGCCATTTTGTAAGAATAATACTACCACACTACACAACTACTGCTACTTATTAGTAAATATACATTTTTATATTTTGTAATTTAATCTACGATGTAATAATGATGGTAGATCGTGTTCATAAGATCATAAGTTAGAAGGAGCTAACTTATCGTTTTTTAATTGAATTCTCGGCGTCTTCGCTTAGGTTGGCCACGGTTTAGTAAAATAGCACCTTCTGCTTTCAAATACCTTCAGCTAATTTTTTATACTTTTTTACAAATTTTACAAATAAATTCTTTTATTCTTACATAACATAATGTAGAAGTTGGCTGGAAGTCATGGTTTGTCTACATGGTTCACTTGTTCTTACCCCAAACCCAACCCTTCCTTATTCCTTGTTTACATCATTATTATTATTACATAAATGTAAAATGTTATGTTCAAATTGATGTTTGAGTGTTTTCAATTGTTCAAAACATAATAAATGAAAAAATTGTAAAATAATTATTTTTTTTGGATTTAGGTTTAGATGTCTTTGGTGGACAGAGTAATAAATTTATATGTCTTACTCAAACTTCTCTCTCTCATCTCATCGTGAACAACAGCTTTAAAATCAATTACAGACAAATAAGCAATAAATTGAAGAAAAACTTCATTCCATCATGTAAGCTTTGCTTAGTGTTATCTTTTTCCAATCACACTTTACTCACATCTTCCTTCTCTCCACAGTTCCGGTTTTTTCCTTAATCTTTTTGTCTAATCTGAGGAATTCTCAGTTTCCCATCATCATATCACACACAGCTACAGAGTAAAAGTGAACTTAAGTTAGATTAAAGTAGCCAAGTGGAGTCATTTACATTGTTGAGCCAATTCTTGTGGTTTCTTTGTAACTAAACATCCATGCAAACTGAAGTACAAAGAGTATCGTACCGTTTCTAACTAGTATGAGATAACAATAAGCTTATAACTCTCGGTTTCATTAGTGATTCATACGCGGTTGCAAGGTTCTGTTATTTTTTGATGCACTTCTATGATTTTTTCAGAGTTAACCAACCTTTACTTAATTCTAAGTAAAGCACTTCATACTTAAAATATTTTAGGTAATAGTTAGTAATAGGTAATAGTTACCCATCTTCATAGCAGAAATCTTCTTCATAGGAAAAAACGCAAACGTTTTTCTACACGAATACGGAAAAACCACCCTACGTACGGAAATGCAGGTTCACGGACAAAGGCTTTTCTAGCCAGGTAGAAAATTGGTCTAAATACTTTGATCTTTAACAAATTCCTCAATAATCAACCAGACTATTGCGTCGCAATGATACATATCTTTAAATTAAATTGTTTGTCTAAAATGCTGGTGATATCATCTTTATAAAATTACCGATTTATTTATTACACAACACTAAGTATTATAGTATCCTTGCTTGCTTCAAATCAGTACAAAATAAAATATATTTTTCTTGATTGGCTTATTATTACACGGATTGGAGGCACCCATCTCCAAACAAATCTGCGATAACCATCTTTGTTCAACCTCAAGCTCAACATTTTTCTAAGTAAAAAAACCCATCAAGTTAATTCAGCTGAATTCTTACATTATTGCTTTCTTTGTATGGTTTTTTTTGCTTTATAAGAGGGATGACAAGATAGCTATTTGATTTCGATTGAAAAATAGAAGCTTTGCATACCATATTTTGACAATGTACTCTTCATAATACACAAAAGCGAATCACTACTACTGTTGATTGCCCCTAATTTGCCCATCAGCAACCTTTACCTTTTGTCAATTTAGAATTTATTGAAACATTATGGGCGTTCCAATAGTCACTCTTGCGATTTGAATCTACCTAATGGAAACACACATACATATATGATGATGACAGACGAAGGAGCTACTACACGGTTTACTTCTAGACAAGACCTGATGATAATATCATAAAGGTATTGAGTTTGAACTCATATCAAAGATAATATTTAAGATGCCATGTCTCCTTAGACTTTTTACAAATGACTCGCATATATATACTAAAGATAAGAAAGGTAGATTTGAGGTTTGAGGTACAATGATATAATCAATAGGAGAAATGAAAAAATTAAATAAATTGAATTCCGGTGATAATCAGAGACGTCATTCTTTGTGAGTGAAGTTTCGGACAGGATTCAGTTAGATCTTCTTGAGAGGAAGAAAGGAGAAGGACGTGAAAGAAAGAGAACTCTTCTGAATGGATTCACATCACAGTTGAGACGAAGGCTAGAAATGGAAAGAGCCGTTATGGAAAATTCTTAATTTTTTGCTAAATTCATCTCTTTATGTTGATGATGATGATGATGAAGATGATGGTGATGATGATGGGGATAGCCAACAATGTATGGCCAGTCACCGGCATATTCTTCAGTCAGTCACTCAGTCAGACTGAGGACTTTAGGACGCACGGATTATTATATGCAATGTAATATTTAATAATTTAATACATTTTATATATAATTTTGAATAACGAAGGATGATGCATGATGTAGTAAGTTCTCAGTTTTGAACTGTAATAAAAATAATAATAATAATGATAATACAGAATATTTGGTAAAGATTTTGACGATAGACAAAAGGAAATTTGGATGGAAGTGCTCTCAAAGATAAATGCATTTAAGAGACTTATTCCCTCTGTACTTTTGTACGTGATGCAGTGCACACGAATAAAAATTTAATTCTCATTGAAATGGCATCATCAAATCCTGTTTTTCTAAAATGGACTTAACACTATGTTATTCAGTTTCCGCTATTCACAAGCCTCATCATCTCATCATAACCACCACCACCACCGTTCCCATTCATTCCTTTTCTCTCGAACAAAAAATCCAGTTAGCCTTTCACCCTTTCACTTCTCCCTGTGGATGGATGTATGTTGGGTATGCGGACCGGCTTGTGAGCACAGTCCAAAAAGCCACAACTAAAAACCAAGGGATGAGATTACCAATCACTCGAATTTATTTGATTTCAAGTCGTAAAATCAACCATTACACATTACATTATTATTATTATTATTATTACTTTTTAACTATTACAAAGGATACGGTACTCTTAATTCCATTCCACAATCTAACCAAACGTCTTCAGTTCATTATTCTCATTCCAGGTTGTAAAATCTAGATGGGTTACGCTTTCTTATGCAATTCTTCGATTTTATTATCAACCATCAATTTATTTTTTGAACTAATTTATAAAAAAATCTAACCCCGTGGGAACCATACTGTTTAAAATGATTCAAAGTAGATATGTATGTATATGTATGAGGTAAAATGCAATTTTGAAATTGGAATGGGAAACTTAATGAGCTGACTTGACCTTTATTGTATTGATTTCTGTGAGGTTATGTTGAATTGTTGAGTTTTACTCAGTCAAGACTTGAAATGATCACTTGTTCCAGAATGTTAATAAGTCTTTTATTGTGTGGAATATTACGTAATTTGAAACGTGAACATAAAATATTGATGCATAATATATATTCATGTGTAGGTAAAAGAAATTTGATTTTGGAACGACTTTTAGCTTTATTGACAGTCCAAGTTGAAGACCACAGCAATTATCGGTAAGAATTATAATAACTCTTGGGTAGAATATTGCACCTTGTGGATAAGGTCTATGAGTCGGTATGGAATTTATCTTGCTTGTATTGTACTATATAGATATGTCTGGAATCATATCAGTTTTAAGTTAGCAAATTATTAGAAATAAAATTGCAAATGCTTTCATACTTGCTCAAAAAGCATAAATAAAAATGGTTTGATTTAAGTTAACGAAGTATAAAAGAGAAGAAATTTATGTATTTTGGTATTTAACAGTAAATTTTTATACTAAAATTATTCAGCCTATTAAGAATTTAAAAAATTTCAACTAAACTATTTAGTATTAAAAAGATTGAAAATGACGTCAGTAGTAGATTACGTATTGTATTACTGCAGAAAAAGTTGTATGCACATATTTTATACAATATTATATCATCCGTAGTTACATAGAATAGAATAAAAATCCCATTTTAAATACTTGCCAGACTGGGAAGGACGATTTGTTAATTGTTATTTTTGTATAATCTCCATTCTTGTTAAAGGTGAAGAAAGATAGAATTTTCCACGAGTATTTAAGTAGTTAAAATTAGTATAAAAAAAGAACATGTGTTCAAGAATCTGTTGAATAATTTAAGAAAGACGAGCTTAAGATTAGACCAGAAGTTTTATTCTTGTACCTCTAAATTTTCGTCACCTTCCTCCAAGTCAACGTTAAATATTTACCAATAACCGAGTAAGTTTTATATTATTCTTTCATAAAACACTATTTACTTTAACGCATTAACAAGGATACAAAAGCAAATGAATATAATATTCTTATGTTCCTATTATTATTAAGTAAAATAGACAATGATAGTTCGCACACTTATCTACATTGTCTGTAGCAGTTCCTATACATTGTTCCTCACTTGGCAATGAGGAGTATCATTTTTCAAGTGTCATTCCACGAATTGATTTGAGGAACAACGAAACGACACCAACAACTTATGAAGATGACGTGAATAAGCAAAAATTTTATTTGAAAACTTGGAATCGAAAATAGAATTTTGTCTATTTATCATCATTTCCTCGATGTACATATTATGCTAAATTACCTATTGCCCATTACTTTTGTAAGTGTAATGAAGCCAGGTGAAGGCAGCCTTGAGAACAACCTTCTTAAATTCTGACACTTTCCAACATCAATTGATCAAGTCGTTAACATGACTTTGTCTACAGTCGGAATTTTATTTATTTTGTGCATGTGTGGGCGAGCTTAAAATATTATGAGTTTTATGAAAAAGAAACTTTCATACATGGTCAAATAGTATCATTATTATGTATCATTTGATGAACATTAATTTTGTCCCCCTTTGTCTTTTTTTTGTCTCAAGTCTTTGGTTTACCATCTTTTTAAATGATCGGTTGCCTTAAATGCAAGTTTTTTCTAAAGGTATGTGTGACGATGCGATACGTATGTTCACTAATCATTATCTTCAGAATAAAAGGATTTTACGAAGAGCTTCAATCGTTCCAATAAGACGAGTCATAAAGAAGCCATACATCGTAGGATGAGGTGAGGACAAGATAAAACTGACAAATATTTAAATATATTGCACCTACGTGATTGCTTACACCTTGTTTTTAAGATAGTGTCCTGTCCTGCTGACTCATTATCACTTCTATGAAATCACAATCTAACAAGACAGGATCCGATTCTTCGTTGAAACTCAGTAATGAATTAAATTATTCGTTATGAACCTAAACAACTTTTCGTTATGCTTGGCTGCTATAAAGCTGTCCTTTATTCATGTAATTATATTATAAACAGAAATGATCTTACTCTAAGGAGTTAAGTTAATTACTCATCCTTGTGAGCCACCATATAATATCATAATTCCGTGTGTATCAGAATATTTAATTTCCTAAAATAATGATTAGGTGATTGGAAGTGATACTGTGATACAATCATCAAAATCTGCATTTTAGGGTACAAATCTAAGTTATCTATATGTTTGTAAATGTTTTTAGCTCACAAAATTAATCCATTTTTTTTCTTCATATATTCATCGCTGAATGTCATTAAAGGACTTATTTGAGTCTCTTTAAATTAAAGCTAAATATGATATGCGAATACAGTAAAATGAATCAAGGCAGATAAAACGTAGGCTGGGAACTATTAAAGATTTACAATTATTATTTTTCTCATTCTAAAATCTCCTCAATCTGATTTCAACCAGTAAGTAACGCATTGCTTGCTACAAAGATACTTACTGTCAATTGTGGTCGATGCCCCTACAATTTTCATTTGATGCGAAACAACTAATAACATTTCAAAATATTGTTTTATGGATTGCTGACTAAATCTCTTATGAGTAATATAATCACGTTTTTTTCGTTTTTATAACGCAAAGGATCATTATTATTGCTAAATAAAAGCATCATCAGCATTACTTCATGTTAAAATACTACCTAGCCTAACTAAAGTTTTTTAACCTAAATTTAAAGTAATCGAGATCGGATTAAGTCCGTTAGAGCATTGCAGTAATTTTCTTTCGGATGTATGCTCGCCTAAAACTTGGACTCAAAGGAAGAAATAAAAAAAGGATTTAAAGGAATAAATGAATGAAAACTAACGTTAGGTAGTCTCTATAAATCTTATGGAATAGTTTTAGCTAGACGAACATAATCTTATGTTGAGGATCATTACATTTCGGTATGACACCGGGTCGAAGGATTATGAAGTTGTATCACTGTGATATTTAAATGGGAGTGGCGTTCAGACTTTTATTACTCTATATTTTTTAGTATTCTGAATTGCATATATAATGAAGGTAAACTTGACTTGGACCAAAATGCAAAAACGGTTCCCTCGGGCTTCATACATTTAATCTTATTATATTATGCACGGTCTTTTATACTTAAGTATAGCAAAATTACAGTATGAATAACGTCTGGTTGACTTTTACGATGCCTCAATGTGTGTCACCTTTATTGTACCCAACGGTTTATCACGGCTAAGTAAGTTTCTTAAGTTGGTTAAAGTACAGCTGGACAATTCGTTTCACCGGATACTAACGGTACTATCTCACTCATTTAAGATGCATTTTTTAAACATTTATATTTTATTATCTCGCCATATCTAATGCTAGCTATTAGCCAATTTTCACGGAGGTCCTATGGACCTTTTATTAACCATCTGATTTCAATAATTTTTATACCGTTTGATTTCGTCTTCTCTAATGCACTTGTGAATGAGTAGATTTCCCCTGCTACACGAATTAATTAAAAGTGGTAAGTTGAACTGACGTAAACGTGAAAGGTTAATTTGGGACATGAGCCCATTATTGCCTTCCTCATGAAGAAGAACAGTAAACAGATTCAGAGTAATTAGTGTCTGGTTGATTTTGTTGAAAATGAAATGCGTAGCAGTAAATCAAGTAGATTATGTCATCCTACAAAATAAGAAATTCAACATTTCTTAATGGTCTATCATTATTCAAGCTACTGGAATGAAAGGGATCCATTTGCTACTTGTCTGGGTGTCGAGGTCGTGACTGCCCTATACTTCACTGTGCTAATGTCACAAATTCATGCAGTTACACGATTCATACAAAGATAAGCAACCGGGTTTGCATGACTTCATTTTATCTAAACATACACTCACCGTTTACATCACATTTACAAAACTTACAACATACAGATAAGCGTGTGAATAGTGAATACAAGAGAGATCAATAAGGGTCCACGAAGAAGATCATTCAGTTAATAGACTAGCCATTAGTGTCAGGACAAGATAAAAGGAGTATGGAACCTTGATTGATAAATAACAATTTTACAAACGAGTATTTTTTTTGGGGAGTTGTAATTTCCAGCAAAAAAAGCTTAATTCAGCCAAAAAGCATATTTGAGCTGTGCTGATGAGTTGCTGGAATCTGACAAAATTAATGAATTGACTTTGCATATTCAAAACATATTATCTGCAATAATGCTGTAGATACCTTAATTAAGAAAACGGTAAATGTCAAATCTACCTAAACGCCTCATCTTTATAAAATAAAACAAAGATTGCCAGCAAGTCGAATTGGTAGTAAATAGCAACCTCCAGCTAATATGTTTGGATTACTATGATCTATCTCTACCTTATGAATTAAGAGCACGTCCATTCGTATACGCTGAAATCAACGATGTGGCACTCAGAAATTCATGATCCATACAACCTTGTAATTTTCGTGACAAAACAATTGAGGGAAGAAGTTGGAGAATTTACTTTGTATAATGAGCAGTACTGAGGAATTCTTTTAATTACGGTGAGCTGTACAAATTGATCAGAGTATTTTTCACAACCTATTCCCATAATGCGCATCTTCATCAGCAAAAACATAAAAGAATTTAAGGGTGAATAAAAGTAGTTAGTACTTAGTAGTTTAGTACCCTAACCAAGACTAATTGAATGACCACCTGACACTGCTTGCAAATGTTGTTTTACCATGAGTTTCGAAGGCAAATTGTGTTTAATTAAAATCAGCATATTTACGATAAAGGAAACACCATTTTTGCATAATCTGAGGTGATCGTAATCGTACGCCATATGACATTTAATTACTCGAATAACAATTTGGTTCTTTAATTTCTATGTAAAAACAAAAACTTGTACAAATCGATTCAAACCACGTACTCATTGATGAATGAATCGAATTAATGTCTCAATTTCCAATTCAATAGGGATGGAATTATGGAAAATTCTAATGACTTTTAAAATTACTTGCATGCACTTTGTATGTGTTGTCCTTGCATCTAAGGCATATTGCATTGACCTGAACGGCAGAACGTCATTACCAAAATCAAAATCAGTGACATGTGCTCAACCCCTTTAATGCAAATATGTTAAATATACGTGAATAAAAATAATATATCTAATTAAGGCGGTGCATTCTTTCTCTACAGCATAGCAGGTGTAATTTTTCATATCAAAGCAAGTCTCATCATCTTTTAAACTGTTATTCCGTCGGAAGAGAATGCATTGCATACATAATTGTATCCTAATCATGAAACATTAATTTGCGAAAACGTGTCATTCTACTAATAAATGATACAGTCCCAGAGTCCAGTATCCTTGGGACAGACACGATGTATGCATAAGGCACTCCGTCGGTCCATTGTAACAAGTATTGATTTCCAAAAAACAAGCAATTTTTCATTTGTCCTGTCTCCAAAAATTAGCTCTCCTGTCCTCTGGGTGTAATGAATATTTCAAATATATTTTAATACTAATCATCACTAAGCTTGAATAATTTTGTCTGAAACTAACTTGAACCAGGAAGGTTATTGCTAATTTTGATAATGTAAAACACAACACCGTCTTCCAAGCCTACAATTTTGTCTCATTACTATCTAGTTAAATGCAAAATTTTTTACTAGTACGCTACTATGAATGCTGATGAAGTTGTGATGATTAGATGCGTTCGTAATAAAACGATCTTTCAGATACAAAATTTTAATCAATTTATTTCAATTCACTCTATGTGGCCATAATTTTTTAAATAAAATATATAATAATCTATCGATTTACTCGGCTAGTGATGTGAGCGAAGATTTATAACTTCAATAAGTTTCAAGTTAAAATATTAACATTTATCATCCCCAAGAGACCACACTGAATCAAAATATTTACATATCCGCAATTCAAATTTTAAATTTATTTTTCGTAGTTTATCACTTTTACTATAACTAATTTAATGCATCTGGTTGTACTCAATTTCCATTTAGCCATATACAACACTTCGATAACTAGAAGTAATCGACTAGGCGGACAGAACATAGTCGAAGACACAGATAGAAAATAAAAATAGAAAATGTTTACAGTGTGTTTTAGGTGAACTATGTCCAAAGCTGGTGGAGAAAGATGTCAAAACATCTGTCTATGATAAAGGATAACGTGCGTCGACCGAACATCTTCGACCGTTTTGGGCATTGTTTACCTAAGAGGAATTGTACGAGAAATTTAACTGGATTAAGTTCATGGCACGATACATCATTTTTCTACATTACGCATCAAATTTGACTTAAAGAGTAAGTGAGGCTCAAAATTATAGTAAGAATTGAATTGAATTGATAAGTAAAAATATTTTCATCTATGACGTTGTTTCCTATTGGGTCTTCGAAATCTCTTGTGGGATGATGTTGATGACGACGACGAAGAACCAGCGACAGGTACAATATTGTAACGCCATGCCCAAAAAGCAACAGCTGCAATGTCTCTTCCTGGTATGTCTTCAGTTCTCGTGCGAATGCGAAGACACCGATCACCAGTGAGTAATACAGTGTTTCGAAACAATCTGCGTGGCGTATCTTGTTTTCGCAAGCTTTTATCTGCCATCTCGACATATCTGCATGTATTTAGAATTCGGTCGTCATTGCTCTGTTTCGGATCATAATAGTCATCTTGAACTCGTTCATAAACGCTTTTGACAGGCAAAACTCTTCCGGTTGTCGTAATTACTCGGAAGTTCTTCATATTTGCGTGTATATACTCCAAGGCTGCTTTGCATTTCAGTCCAGTTTCGTTTCCTTCGATAGCCTTTACTCTACACTCTGGCGAATCCATTTTCCCAAATTTTTCGCGATGCCTAGTGCGTAGTCCTCCTTTCGACAATCCTTTTAACTCCAGAACGACTGCAAAACAAAACACACTTAAGAAAAGTTCAGAAGCAAATACAATGTTCATTTCAATAAAAATTTAAGTACTTAAGGCATATATTAATCTATTTCATATACTTTCTGTCTGGTTTTGTATGACCGCAATACTTGTTACCGTAGTGCTAAGCTAAAGCATATTAGAACATAAAATATTTCTAATGTCCGAGAAAATGAGACAGAAAACCAATAATCAGTAAACTTCTTTTTTGTTATCTCTAGAAGACTGAAAATTTTAAAAAGGAATGTAAAGAATCTTTAATGATTTGATAATTTTAATGTGAAGCCTAAATAACTTGAATCCAATACCAGTTTTAATAAATGCATATTGAATAATGCATTTTAAAATATTATGACTAATAAATTAATATGCTAATACTAGTACTCTAAAAGTTAACAGAAATTACCTGAAACTGGCAGAAGAACTGGGTAGGGGAAGAGTTTCGTAAGTTTTTTTACACAGTCAAGATGCTGTATAAAGCAGTTGGTATCCACAATTAATCTTTTAGGCGTGATTACAATGTCTGAGCTGTATCCTTTATTTCCCAACGCCCACCAAACCTAAAAAGAATAAAAAATAATTGTTAGCATTTTGGTCTCATCTGGGCTGTTGAGAAATTAAGTTTCATCCCATCACTTTTTGTAGTGATACATAAAATTAAACGGTATTACCTGTTGAACCTTCGAGGTAGTATTCAAAAAAGGATTGCCAGAAATGCCTGACACTTTTTTACGAACTATGATCCTGGCATTATTGCAATTTGGTCTTAAAACCTTAACCGATTTCTCTTCGCTGAGTTTGTCGTGGGCCCAATCCCAAATATTAGGCTATGGATAAATTTAAAAAATAATTAAAATACACATAATGCTAGGTTTAAGAAAATTACCAGTAAATATTGGTACCCACCTCGATGTAACTATCGTTGCCTGACGAGTGCCTTAGAGGCAATAATTTCACCTGGCTCGTGTATTCATAATAATTAAGGACTTTCTTAGAATGTGATAAGACTCCATGTTGAGCAAGCCATTCTCCAAAGTAATGAATCACGTTAAATCGGATCAACAGGTGAGAACGATTCTAAAAAATGGAAAACATACAGTTAATTCAACAAACAATAGAAAACGTATTTTTAAACGGACACACTTAATTTAGCTATTTCAATTTCACGAGATGCAAAAACATTTCCATTGAATAGGAAACTGTTAAACAATGCAGTTTCTATTTCGTAGGACACGAATTTTGTACGCACAGTACTGTTCCCTTTCTAAAAGTTAAGCAAACATGTACATACTAAAGATAAGACTAGAGCTTGAAAATCTCGCGTAAAACAGTTTAGGCTTAATTAATCTTCACATAATAGTTTCTTTAAAATTTGTTTGCTTTAGTCTATGCGTTTTGTCAGTTTTTGACTTTTTTTGTGTCTCAAAAAATCAGAAAAATTGGAGTAGGCTCTGATCTTTGCTGTTTTGGTTGTAAAATTTAATCATTGACCTTACCAAAGTGAAGATCAATTCACATATTACATGTACTCCCCACAAGGTCATGATACAGGGGGAGCTAAATACTTCGCAAGATAATCTCATAAACAACAACGGGAGTTTGTTTATAAACAAATATGTTTTAAATTGATCGGTTGATTGATTGGCTGAAGAAGTAGTCAATCAATAAGGTCGTAACTCGTAACAAAAACACAACGAACACGTATAAATCTTATTAGTATCGAAACTGAAGGAGTTATTCATAAAGTAATGTGTCTGATTCATATATATTTTTTTAATGTGGGGTCGTTTATAAGGTAACTACTTTTAAATTTTGCTTTAAGCTTTCATTCAGTTTTACCCTTTGATTGCACCCTTTGATTGCATTGCACTAAAGTATTAGCTCCCCCAAAGCGTCTTGATTCGGGTTTATAAGTTAGTTTACTCGTAAAAAAACAAATGAGATTTACATGAAAAAAAACAGTACCTTAAGGTTTCCTGTAGTGTTACAGTAATATTTCAATTTGTAGGTTGCGTGGTCAGTTTCTTTTCCTAAACCAAACAGAGCAAGGGTTTCTGGAAAAACTGTCATTGGAATGGCAACGTCTTCAGTCACGTTATGACTGACAACTGGAAACACTTGAAGATTATTTCGGAATAAGAGCTGGTTTAAGCGAGTCACTAGTTGCGAAAAAATGATCCACACGTCATCATCTCGAACAGAGTTGTTATTTGTACGTCTATTTTCCAATTGCCTGAGAATTATGATGTGATTAACCAATTAAAAAAAACCTTTCGTAAATAAATTGTGTTGGGCACAATAAGTTATGAAACAAAGAGTAAAACAAACCTAATGCTGAACTTAGGTCGGGAATGTGGAATATTCCAATCACATTCGTTTTTTTGCAGCCAAAGACACCACATCTTAATTTTAAAAAGACAGGTTATTCAGTAGTTCAAATTATTGAATTTCAATTACACATAACATTTACAAGTGTACCATGATTCCTGCACTTAAATACTCCATTTCAGGGTTGTTCCAATCACAAAGATCTGTAAGCTTCATCAGTCGCTCTGAAGCAATGCTGAACATTTCTAGAATGAACCCAATCGCCGAAGACCTATCGCTTTCAAATTGTGCCTTCTCACACGGGCCAGCATTCTCTACGAATTACATAAATTTCGTATAAATTTTAATCTTAGAAAATAATCTGTACTCTTCATTTATCAACTTGTAAGCTTACCTTGCAAAGTTAAAGTATCCGCTATGTGCATTCCCAAACTTACAATTTGAACAAAACGATTAAATGACAGTTTCACTTTTTTCTCCATCATTCCTTCAAAATATACAAGTGCTTCTTCTGCTATGTCATCGAAACAATCCATTCTATTAAAAAATGTCAAACACAGTACAATTTCATTCAAATATTGTTCATTCCCCAAGATTCTTAGTTTGTTTGATAATTAGCCGAACTTACCCAACCCTAGTGAACAGTTTTCCAAGTAAAACCACATACGTCCGAGCGAATCTATCATACACTTCCGGAGGTGTCAGTGAATCAATATGCTCCTTTTTTGTTGGGGGGCCATTTAGAGCTTTTGGAATCTCACGCATCGGCTTTTCTTCACCAGGAAGTATCCATATTTCACGGCGACGCTTTCTGCTCCATGCATCGGGTTTTTCTGCACATTTTGACACCATGCCCCAATATTGATATTTCAAACCTAGGTGCTAAACAACAATATAAGTTTTAAAATCGGACTGAGCTCATTCAAAATTAATTTGAAGTAGTTACCTCTTGGTATGCCTTGTAAAAGATTTCACCAAGTTGATAACGTGCTCCGTCGGCTGGAACTGAGCTTGACAGCGCTCTAACGAAATTATAAGCTGCTCCAAAAGTATCACCCTGTAATCAATCATAGTTCAGATGATAAATATAGAAAGAGACCTATAGTGCGATTTTAAAACTGCAGCATATTGTAAATACCATATACGTAGACAAGACAGCCGATTGGTAATAAGCTCGGCCTTTTTTATAATCACAGAGTCTGGCCATGTCATAGTACCTAAAATTCAAATGCCATTCTTCTTCATATTTTATTTTCAAAAAAAATTAAAACAACTCGTGGCCATAAAAACAACTTACTCGAGCGACTGTAGCCTAAAACATCTGTCTGAACTTATTAAAAATCCGTAACGAGACAAGTCACCCATGTTGGTGTAAAATTTATAAATCAAGTCTATAGCAGTCTCATTGGTTTTGATTGAGTCAGACTCGATTAGAAATCCACTTTTGGTCTGCACCGGTTTCAAATCGATTGAGAAAAAACCCGCAAAGGACTTAATAATATCTTTAAAATGAGCACACCCCTAAAATAATCAGATACAACTTATTAAAATGAATTTTGTACCGAAATCACACAAAATAAAAACAATTGCATTACTTACCATTTCTATGAACTTAAAGACGATACTTTGAGGCTTATTGTTGTTGCATGCGTAAGGTTTATTGATGTCATTTCGAAACAAGGTTATGTTGTCATACAAAACTGTTTTCCAAACCCTTGGCTCTAATGAATACTTGATGTAAATTTTAGGACTAAGGACACCAATTCGCTTTGAAATTTCCAGCATGTGATTACTAAACCGGAACAAAGACAAAAGATGAAAATGGGTAGTGTGAGCACATTTGATTGCTGTCTTTGGTTGATCATACCTTATTTCAAGTACTGTTTCCGACTCGTCACAAAACCTTCCCACTCCTGATGCGCTGTAGGAGTATTGGCTTACTTTCATGGAGGTTTCGAGTTCTGAGAATTTTTTGTACAGCGTCGAAAGCTCATTACCATAAGGAACTTCAAAATTTGGTGGAACGGAATTTCCTGATAGACGACGACTATCTTCAACTTTAGCTAAAGTTGGTGATTGAAGTCCACGAGTTTTTGATAGTTTGTATTGCTGAGTTTTGATATCCGAGATTTTATCTAGGTTTAAAGTTTGCATGGACTCTACCATTTTACTGTCAACCCTTTTTCTCTGTCTTTCATTTGATCCAGTTATTAACCTTGAGTCTCTATCTCCTGTAGAAACTCCATTTGCCCTTGAAATTGAAAATATTTGAAAAGTAAGTAAATAAATTAATAATTCGTACAAAAGTAACTGAAAAATGGGCTGTTCAACCATTTTTTAACTAAGCAATTAAATACCATGTCGGTTTATCTAAAAGGTCAATTCAATTTATGGGACAGCAAATGAAAATAAGTAATGAAAACTTTTAAATTAAACCAAATACTTCTCAATTTCTCCTGGTTAAATGAACTGTGATTATCAAACAATTTAAAGTATTTTTTAAATCGACGACATGAGTGTACGGAGTGCCGAGTGTCATAAACAAGCTATTATATTGTTATTATTAGCATTTTGGGTCGTACAAAGCAAATTATGAAAAAAAATAGTTGAACATCTTTTCTTCCTTTAGATACAATTATCTCACCTTGAAGTGGTCTGTTTCAACCTAGGTTCCGACTTGGAAAATTTTGTTCCTGAACTTGCCATTTTGAATTTGACAGGACTAGTACAAAACGGTAATCAGTCGAATGCTTAGGATCAACCCATCTCTTCAATCGAATTCGGCATTACTTCTTGACCATTTTCAGGACATTTTCTTCAATTTTCTTTGTTATGACGTGTAAATAAATGTGCCTGAAAATAAAAAAAAATAAAAATACGCTGATGATTATTTGCCACTAATTACAACAATGTTGTGCTCGTATAAATCTTCTGTTTCAATGTTGCTTGAATACGTGACTGGATTAACTAATTTGGTAATTAACGGGACTGAGTTAACTAATTTGATAATTAATTTCAAAGAGAAATTAAAAACTTGAAATTAATGGAAACGGGATGAGCAAATTTAGCTTATGTAATGTTTACACCATTTGTACTTGTTGATTTGTTGAATGAGTTGGGTCACTATGGGAACATAATAAGAGTGAGACAGTATTGAAATGGTTGAAAGTTTAAGCTGAACGCAATGCTATGAACACATTAGATGTGAAGAATCCAAATAATGCACAATATGAGATTCGAACGAAACCTTATAAAGACACATTCAGATGAGTAGCGGACGGAACGTTCCCCACCGTATGTATGTCCCACACCTTAGATCCGTTGGAAAATAAGTCCCTTCCACCTTACATCCCCTGCCTATGGAAATCGGTCCACACTCTCAAATATTGTTTTAACTTGAATTGACATATACTGAATGAGTTTTTATTTCAAATGGTTTAAAAACAGTGCCAGTAAAATCCATAATAAAAGTAGAATTAACTAACTATATATTTCATTCATTTAAAGTAGTAGGCAGGACTCTCGTTGAGAAGAGTAACTATATATATACATAGTCTATGTACATTAGACCAAGACAAAAATTGGACTGGACGAAAGATGTAGGAGACGTAGTGCGTAGGGAATTTCGATTTACTCTCCAGGGGATGTAGTCAATAATGTAGTGTCCAGGTAAGATAAGGTGTGGGACGTACTGCCCTAGAGCCAATTCGGTTAAATATTAGAACGTGGGTCCCTGCAACCATAGATGAAAGTGGTACCAAAAGATGCCCTTTGACGAGAGGATTCGAATAGGGGTGGTCCCGTTCCTTAAATACGATATTTGATCCCCCAGGGGTCAAAAACCCCCCCGATCAAAAATGATCCCCAGTTCACGTCCGGTAAAAATAACATAGTTTCAAGGGGGGTTGAATTTTACCCCAGTGCCCCCCCGGGGGCGGGTTCAGTATAGAAATATGCGCGTGACGGCTCCGCTACGCGTGACGGCTCCGCTACGCGGAGCCGCCTCACGTTCGAGAAAAAAATGAAACATACCCCACAGGTATTCAATTTG
>JAQGBU010000767.1:0-19454 GCA_034698605.1 Isotoma decorata
ATAATATACTTATTGGTAGTACATTAGAAATAATAATATTATTATTTGTAGTATATTAGGAATAATAATATACTTATGGGTAGTACATTAGGAATAAAAAGATTATTATTTGTAGTATATTAGGAATAATAATATACTTATTGGTAGTACATTAGGAATAATAATATACTTCATACTTATTGATAATATGTTAGTTAAACTAAAAACCGGGACGCTTAGCAGAAACCAGGACATTTTCGGGACGCCGGGACAGGGTGTGAAAACCGGGCATGTCCCGGGTAAACCGGGACGGATGGTCACCCTAATTATACTGTACCGATTGCATTTAAAATTCATGCCACATGTGCAGTCATACAATTAAGGTCATCCCATCCCGTATTCATCTTATATATTCAATCTCTTACAATTTCACTGAGGAATTCACCATGATTTTATGTCTAATTGTAAATTACCTTGGCTAACTAGAAGCTTTTCCATGGCCTCTTTGTATTTAGCTTCCCAATCCTTAGCTGCTTTATTAGACTGTTGAAGCTGGGCTTTAAGAGTGTTTACTTCTTCCTCCAACTCATTCCCTTCTTGAAGATCATCTTCCTCATTTCTTTCTTGATTAAGCTTTGGACCGTCTTTATTGACACCAGATTTTGATTTTTTAATTCCAACAATGGATGGAGACTTCCAAAGGCCAGAACTAGACTTTCTCAAGTTTCTTGGCTCTTTGGTCATCATTGAAACTTCATCTTCGGATACTAGGCCTAATTGTGATTTTAAAGTATTTATTTCAGCTTCCATTGTAATTATTTGACACTTCAAGTCTCGATTTTTTTTCTCTACATTCGCTTTATTTTCTATTTCCATTTCTAGCATTTGCTTTGATGATTGCAATTCATCCCGTAGCACGTCAATGTCATCTACAAATGTTAACTCTTCTGTCGTTTCTTCCGGTATTGCAGTTTCCCCTGGCTTTTGACCTTCTTCTATTGTCAGCTGACGTCGCATTTTCCTTAATCCTAGAATTTAAAGGGTATCTAATCAAGAAGACAATTCTTTCCTCGATCTTCTTTCACTTCCTCATTCTAGTAAACCCATATCCTTTGTAAACATAAACATAAATATCTCTTACCAGCCAAAGCTGGTTTACTCCGATCGTTACATTGTACTCTCTTCAGTCTAACACCACCCTGAATCTCTTGTAATAGTTTGTTATGAATCGCATCTGATTTAGAGGCTGGTTTAGCTTCAGAGTCAAAAACGAACTAGGAAATATCAATTAGATTATAATATATTAGCTTCTCCCTGAGTAGTGTAAATCTTCAAAAGTGTCTCAGAGTAGTCTCATTTTGCCTCGGTGGAAAGTGAGACAAAATCATGTTATGTATCTTACTTTGCCAAGGGATTTCATGCGGGGAATTATAGGCTTTGATCTGTCATTGCAGTCAACATGCTTTAATTTTCTTCCTTGCTCGATTTCTTTCATCAACTGTCCAAAATCGGGTCTCTTCCTGCAGGGTTTCCGCAACTGCTCGATCTTTTGTTGAACATGGGGAGGCTTTGGTGGTTTTGCTAATCACATTTAGAAATCACAAACTGAACTAAATTTAATTTAAAGAAATTTTAATTGAAATTAAAAATTACCCTTAAGACCAGGCCCTGGTGGTGGGGGTGGGGGTGGCGGAGGACCCGGAGGCATGGGAGGGGCTGCAGGGGGCATTGGTTGAGAGGGCCCATTTTCACTAGGCATATTGGCTTTGGATTCCTTCCTTTTTTTACTTTCTACTTTAGCCTCATTCTTTGTCTCACTTTTCACCCTTTGGATAGGAATCGTAGTAGTAGTTACTTCCTTTGTGAGCTTTGGACCTTCTTTTTCAATAGCGATGGGAATACTTTTCCCCGTCTCTTCTCCTTTGTTTCCTGGAACAGGATTTAATTTCACCGGAGGAAGTTTCTCAGACTGCTGCTCCTTTTTATCAGGCTTTTTAACAGCCTTCAAATTAATTAGTAACTTTGTTGTCCCTGGCTTTGATACTTCTGCTTGAGGCTGTTGTTGTTGTTGTAGTTGGGTTTGAAGTTGAGAAGGGGGCTGTTTTTCAACTGTAGGTTTCAAATTTCTTCTCCATGGAACTTCTTGTGCTTTTGGCTATCAAAAAAGTTAGCTTTGATGAAACTCTCTATTCATGTATACAAGAATATGAGAAATGTGGAAGAATGGTTTTTTGATACAGGTAGAAATAAAATGCACAAAGAGAATTTAGAGTTAAAATTGAGTAGCAAAAGAATAAAGAAGCAGATTATCAAAGAGAATGATTTTGATATGAAAAATGAAACGGAAGGAAAAGATGAAAAGAAAGTGCAGGTAATAATGTAGGCAATTGATTGATTGGTAATTGATTAAATGTTCGTGCAACATAGAATAATAATAATAAGGTGAATAATAAATTATATGTAAGGGGTCATAAGAATAGCAAAGGCATTAAAGGTTATGTAAGGTTACGCATTAATGCGAAGCCTAGTTACTTGTTGATTCGAAGAAGAGTCCCTGACCCAGGGAGGCTTCTGATTTTGTGACGGATTATTGCCACGGTTGGGAGGTACTACTGGCATCCTTCTATTCTATTGTACAGATACACAATGCGGTATATATATAGATAGATTACTGGGTGAAAAGGCACCTGACGTCTCTACCTTTCTATGTAACGTTCGTGTCGTGTGAGTGAAATTGTTGATCTTTTAAAGAAGTATTAAAACCACTGTTTTGTTTTTGGGTAGTCCACACGTTTGTACACACCGTCAGTTTGTCAATTCAATAGTGAATTAATGAGGTCCCTTGTCCAATATTGTGAATGAATCTCACTGATTACTCTTTATAATGTAATTTCTATTCCTTTTTTATTTCTTAGGATTATTTTCTAGCTACGTATATCCCTTAGGTTTTAAATGCTTGAATGCACCCAATCTGATAATGAATGACATTCAGGGGCAGCGGACAGATTTTTACTAGAACTTTAGTCGCTAGATTCCTTGTTTTCTTAAATGATGAATCAGGAACTAGAAAAGCCTTTTGGTTGCTTGTACTCTTATGTTGGCTTCTGTTGCATGACCCATAGCTATTTTTGTCTCTCAGAATTTTTGCAAGTTATCTCTTTGGCAAATACGAAACTGCTTGCGCAGATCTCCCTGAAAAACCGAACTGTTTGTTACTATTAAATGAAAAGAAATAAGCGTACACACCAGTCTAAAAGAGTATTCCTAATGATAATATTCCTCTCAAAACCACGATAATTGTGCCAATAAGGGATGAGATTGCCATTACCAGATTTTCGTTTTAACATTTCGTAGATCGTGGGCGGTGATTATTCAAAGAAACCTCATATCGAAATATAGAGGACTACAACTTTTATTATAATCTACCACTTACTTAACTCTCCCTATACTTACCTCTTTTATAACGTTCGAAAATAATCCCCATATTGCTCTGCATCTGTTCTCCCATTTTATTAACGATTATAAAAACATTTTTCATAATCTTATTTTTCATAATACTTTTTTGAGACAGGAAAGATGACTATTTTTTCAGAGAACAAATTTCATTTTTACTTTGTAGCTAGGTATAAAACAGAGCTATTAGTTGGACTAATATAATTTGTCATCCATTCTCTAATCACCGAGACAAAATTATTTTATTATGATGATGGATCGTCTCAAATTATATCTTGAGTCGTTTCCGGTTTCCACGAACTTGGGAACATTTTCGCTAAGGAATGACAAGATCCAAGAAATCCAATACATTTTTTTAATGTTTTTTTCTGATTTCATACATTTTTTATGATGAATAAATAATACAAACAACAAGTTTTACTCAATGCAGCCTACGAGTGGTGCTTATTACTATTGCTGGCAACAATCCAATTCTATATAGCATTAAATCGGTCCGGTATGCATAGTGTATTTAGTGAATTCTATTTTTACAGGGGAATTTTACCCTTTTTCATAGTGTAGTTGTGGGTGAAAGCATGTCAGACTGATCAGATGTTAAAAAATATCCTAACTTTAACCAGTCATTCACTACAGATGATACACACGCCATGCTGAAGTATAAAACTATAAAAACCCGACAGGAACTCGCAGACGGTCTAACAACACATTCTTATAATCATAGCTTCCGTCTTTTTAACTTTTAATCCAATGTGCGTCACAATTCACTTAAGTCACAACAAACGGTAGATTCCAACTTTTTCTTTGATTCCCGTACAGAATAAAAGCCTTTTAAATTATATTATGTTTTACCTGTTTAGTGTATGGTACAAGTAGATATAGGGCGTAGTGTTAAAATGTGCGTGAAATCGGAATGAGGGTCACATCATCTTCGTGTCTGTCGAGTCTAGATTCTCGCGATAAAAATACATTTATTAAATAGTTCAATGCCAAACTTTCTCCTTTGAATGAGGTATAAAAAATAACTTAGAGCTGTGAGTGAGTTTTTGCATATAAAGTGGATTTCGAGGAACTAAAATCAATTTTAAACTCAAAGGAAAGATGCTTTAATCTTCTCAGACATCGTAATTGGGTTTTTTCTTCTAAAAGTTTATTGCAGATTAAACCAAAGCGTTTTTACATAATTTGATTTAGGCATCTTTGATTTTTTGATGACCTTTTTAGTATAAGTAAGTATTTGGTAATTCATTGGAATAACAGGCTTTCTCCTATGTCATAGTAATATTAGTAATATAGTTTATTCTTAACTTAGATAATTTATTATCTCTAGTACCGTTACATAGCTCTTCTCTGTAGTGTATAGGCATCTGTATTATTCTAGAATTTCTTTGAAGTACCATTTACCATAGTGAATACAATTTCTTCACTTTTCCAACTATATAAAAAAAGAATAGCCAGCCCTTGTTATATGGCCTCTTATCACTTTCTGTAATACATTTTTATGGATAATGGTTTTTAAATGAATACGTTAGTAATGTGTAGTTCTAATAAATAACTGTGGTTTTTACATAATTTTTAATTTTTTTATTTTGGGGAATATTGTTAATGTTTTAGCTTAACAGATTCATGTTTTAATTAACAGGAGAACAAGATTGTAAAGAATTTTTATACCATTTGACACATAATATTACACAAACTATTCATTTGGAGTAAAGAGATGGATTCCGTTTGGATAGTACTTTGAGAAAACAGATTGAGACAAAATAGACTATTTTTATTTAATACTATGTATTTATTCTTGTCATATGTCATATATGCATTTAATTACAGAGAAATAAATTTTCTGCAAAAAACTATAGCTATTAAGTAGGTATATATTTTTTGTGTAAGCAATGTTGCCCAATATGAAGCCGCACTGCAGGATGAGATTTCTATACAAATAAACTTCATGAATTCCACAAATTTGGACAGGGCTGTAGACATAAGAACAGGATAATGAACTTTATATGATAATTATATTATAACATAGTACAAGAAATTATTAAGTTTTTTACGAGGGTGACAATGAGTTAATAATATTATAATGATTTTAAAATTTCACACAACCCAATATTAATCAATTAAATGTATTTCTCTATAAGATAAAGGTTAATGAGTTAATGTATACTCTCATTTTGGTACTCAATGCATTTTACATATCACAATATTTAATCCTAATTATTTTGAGCTTCTATTGCTAGACATGTCCGGATTCTATATGTTTTATTTATACGATAATAATGTAATATATTTTTTATTTTAATTTACACTTATCTACATTACATAAATTTATTTTTTTTCATAAATTTCTTTTTTTTCATAAATTTAATATTTTCATAAATTTCTTTTTTTCATAAATTTAATATTTTCATAAATTTCTTTTTTTCATAAATTTAATATTTTCACACCAAATAATCGCTTTGAATATACTATAAAGTTGTATTTATTTTTTGCGTTTAATCATTACAATAATATATTATGTATAGATGTTAAAAATGTATTCATTATATGCTACCGTCTTTCTGAAGTTTCAAATACCACACAATTTTCCAGGTCTCCTGATTTTCCATCCAGTTGTAATAATATTAATACTAAGCCCATTTTAATAACAGTGTACATTACTTTATAGTCTAGATTAGAGATCAACTAAAGATTAGTTCGCAAAGAAATTACATGATGTATAATTAGGTAATTAGATCAACGATTTAGGAAAATCATACTTAGCAAATACATAACTACTAGATATACTACAGAGGAAACTGAAAGTATATTAAATACATGTTGATGATTTGTTTGGAATAATAATGTGAAAGACTTAACGCATGATAATATCCATTATGATTATTTCGTCTTCGTTCGTTCTCTTCGTTCGTGCCATAATAGGTTTCAAGTAGACAATGGTGATCCTAAAGGATTATTGTCAATTTGGATAGTTTCAACAATCATGCAAAAACTTTTGTGCGATTTACTACTAAAGATAAGTCAATAGTAGACATTTGCTACTAACACTGCAGAATGAATGTGCAGGTGATTAATAATGAACAACAATAAGGATTTTGTTTAGACCTGGGTATTATTTTAGCAATAGCTTTTTTTAAGTAATATATTCGGATTTCATTATAACGATTGGGCGATTTTGTAATTCCATTAAGTTTACATCTACTTTGATAATTTCTTTTTGAAGTATGAGGACTAGTATACAATTTGGCACAACCTGTCCAATAATACATACCCATTGATTGATTTTGATTGATTGATTGCCAGATTTTAGTCTGTGGAGTGTGCTTACCTAAGCTGATTACATTTTGAATAAGTGTCTCACTTTAATTTGAATAAGGGTTAAGGGCAACAACCAACTCTCAATAGTAGCTATATAGGACGTTATATTATATTTTTATTTCACTAATTAACTAATTTTAATAATTCGTTAAAATACAATCTATTTCAATTACTCTCGACATATTTTTTGCTCTTATATTTGTAATTTTTTGGAAAAGAAATATTCACTCCTTGAATATCTCAAAATATCCTTCCTTTTATGTCTGAATCCCAATCCTCAGTTTAGATCAAGTCAATGATCTTACCCTGATCCTGGGTATTTGTTTGAAAAGTGCATTTATACGTTACTTTTCATTCGAATTACCTTTATTGTGCATTTCTTATTAAAACTTTAATGATTTCAATTTGCTATATTGCTCTGTAATATTTAAAGTTTTAAGGAAATATCAAGAGCATTAATTCTTGACTGTGATTTAAGAAAAGAAACAGATGTCTCACCTTACGAATTAAATTTGTGCTACTGATCAGGTTTTAAGACCACAGTCAGTAGAAGAACATTTTTAATTGGCTTATCTAGCATATAATTTCTTTGAGAAACATCCGATACATTTCTCTGTGTAACACTATTCAACGCAATTTTGTTATTTCTTCCAGCGAGACATATTAAGGTAGGGTTCAGGTAATAATGGAAGGTAGAGAGGTTCTAGTATTCGATGATTGTGCCTGATATGTTCTCTAGAACACTACAAGTTTGCATTTCAAAGGGCTTCATTTTCATGCAATGAAAGAGAGTGACCAAAAAGATCATATATGTGATAGATAGGGTTAAAAATACATCTGGTTATCCCAACTCCAAACTGACATGTTTATAGATGACAGAAACTTCAACACAACTTACTTACCTAATATTATAACCTCCTGTTTCTCTCTGGACTGAAAAGTAGCAATCCGCATAAGTTTTAAATCTAAAATATACTGCTCATATGCTTATAGGTACTGGTTGGAGGTTTCAAGTTTCATCACAAAATTGAGATGGCAAAACTGTACAACTCTGTTTAATTAATTATAGGCTCGCTGTGTGTGGCAATTATAGTAGTACTTACTTATGACAGGCTCATAACAAAGTGTAGACTCCATTAATGTCTTCATCAAACGGTTGTATAATTAATTACAGTAAAACTCTGTGGTCTACACAAGCATATATATATATATGGCTATATAAGTGATGACATGATGATGATGATGAGCGAAACATAGGGTACAAAGGTTAATCACTAGAAATGATTAGGTATTCAATGCAGGTCTTGGGTTCTTGCAGAAGCATCATTTGGTATTCTCCTCGACAGAGTATCACGATTAGAGTAGTCAACTGATGGCACATTTTCCCCTGCTTAAGGGACTAAAGCTTTCAACGTTTATATGGACACTGTCCTTATTATGAGCTGTTTCTAGGATATCACAAAGTCTTGTGATTTCTTTGAAAAGAGATACGATTCGCCAATTATACTTTGCTGAGCATTCCAAATGGGCCAATTTCCATTGTTTCCGAACCATTGAGCAAATGTCCCTACGTTCTCGACTATCTTGTTGTGGTGAGGGTGCCGTGGAATTAAGCATGTCATACTTGTTAGCCACGACGAGAACAGGGACGTTGTGCATGTCCCGAGAATCGTACATTTGTTCCTTGAGAGTTTTCAAGTGGTGAAACGTATCCAAATTTGAGGCATCATAGACAAGCAAATAGGCTGATGCGTGACGAATCGATACTCCTTCATTCCATTCTTCCAAAGAATTTTGAGGAAATGAATTCATATGGGGTAAGTCAACTATCTTCAATTGGTATATGCGATTGTTGTACATCACGGTTCTAGTATGGACTACAGGCCGCACCGTTGCGCAATATTCTGCACGAAAACTGTTAGTTGTGAATTGCTAGAAAAATGGAACAACATAACAAATTTTTATGCCACCGTCAATTTCCTTGGTCGTTTTGGTCTTATTGCAATCGACCATAATATATAGGGTATATATGCTTTATGGATTTGAAATACTGTAAAACTTGATTTAGATCCCTTCGGATTATAATCTCTCTTCCAATAACCAGCTCCCAGGCTACATAAAAGATTTAAAATGATAATCCCAGGGAATAAGCTCTACAGCTTATTGGGCCTGTATTCAATGTATGTTGCAAAGTGTAAGCTTGAAGACAATGTCAACCAGAGAAACCATATTTAAATTGAAATGAAATATAGTTTCAAGAAAAACCTTTCATTTGCTTTTCTCTCAATAATATTGGGCACTTGTTACGGTGTCAAAAGACGTAAACCATCCACCGGATGTTTCAGCTAAAAAAAGTTTTTTTTGGATTCACCATATGCAAGAGAGGTCCGGTTACTGGTTTCTTTTTGTAAGATTTACCAATAATACTGAAGAGCTTTAAATAGCAGTGACCCTCCGATTTCTGGATGTTTGAGTGAAACAAAATCACTCCAAAATTCTGTGTCAAAAACATCAATTAGATATGAATGTATTAGATATGAGAAATCTCCTATTCCAACCATTTGGGTCAATATAAATTAACGTTTTTTAAAGAAAATAATAGTTCTAAATAATAGCTTTATAACATGGGAGCCAAAAACTCTAAAAAAAGAACTGTAAACTGTATTTGTAACCCAATAAATTGATAATATCCGACAGAATATCAATTTTCAACTCATTTTATAAGCATTGCTATTTCCTTATTTTTTCAATTCGATATCGATCCACTTTACAGTATAAAACTACGATTGGGTAAAGTGATCAATTTATATGTTTCGCCAAATTATGTGTGATTTGATAAAATGGAAAGGAAGGTCAGGCGAAGAAAAAATAAAAACTTACATTGTGTCTAAAAGTTGTTCAAATAAAAATATAGATTCTGGTTGACATCGGAGTCTTCATTGTTCATTACCTACAGTTTGTGTACACTTGCAAGTAAAGTATTTTCTTATTTACATGGTTATTGTCGCTTCGAGTTTGTAATTTAACTTTTTGTTTTTTACGCCTGAAAAAATGTACACTTGAGCCGTTAGCTCTTTTTGGAGAGTGGTCTTTTTTTTAATTAAAAATGTTTACAAAATGCTATACCAAGTTAAAACTTTTTTTTACTTAAATTACTCCCATATCTTAGTTCGCATTTAAAATAAATTTCTTAATTTTTAATTATTTGAAACAAATATTTTAAGCAGGTTATGAATTCTCTCAAATTATTTTAAGCTTTTAAAATAGGCTGCTTACTAAAGTACATAGGTATGTTCGTTCAGTTTTATGGTTTGGAAATTGGGAAATATGTAAGACAGATTTAATGTTTAAACCCTGAGGTTTGCCATAAGGCTTATAATTTTAGGGATTCTGATCCTTTTGTTGGTGTTTTTAGGCTTTAAGAGGATTATTTTGTGGGGTTCCTATACCGAGACACTTTTACCCCCAAGTATTATAGAGAAGTTTTGTAACATCAATTCAATAGTTATATACGGTATTAAGAAACATTGTTCAATATTTGCGTAGTTGAAAAAAATAACTTAAAAAAATTCTTAAAAGTTGAGGCCGAAAATTCCATTATTTTAGAAGATCTTCTAAGACTAATTGAAATAACAAATCGTATCTGAAACAAAAACTTATACCGAAACTAAGCCAAATGTACTCTTACATAGTTGGAACAACATGTCTCAAAAGGAATCTAAATTGAGTTTACATCACTTTATAAATTAGTTATTTTGCGGAATTTAAATTTAATTTAGTGGTAAAATTGCATAAAGAAAGCGGGTATGTGAGTGGTTTAGTAGAAGCAATTCATGAATATAATATAAACTAGGCTTAGCAATCAGCAAGCAATTGTGAATCGAAGTACCAAATTGTATGCTTTCACCAGAGAGATATATAGAATGAACTAGGAAAAAGCGTTAGTAAAACTTTCAATCGAAGAACAACACACTGAACTTATTGCCATTTCAATCCACTTTTCCCTTTATCTAATACCATTAGGACGGGGGATATTTCTGCGATACGAAGATAAAATAAAACAAGGATAAAACTCAAGTGACAAGAGCTAGCTACTGGTGGTTGTGTATTAATAATGCATGATATTTGGTGTAGGTCCAAGATCCTAAAATGGAATTTAGTAAGAATTGGTTGAGACAAAGAAAGCATAAATGTAGTGTACTCCCGTCTTTTTATGCATTTATGAACCATTACACCCTGTCAGCTACTTTTAGCTTCTTCCATATTTTCTTTTCACATTCTCTGGAGAAAAGGCTAATCTAGTAAGACTTTGATCTTGAGACAGGCTCAACAGGCCGTTATGGATGGTACACCAGATGTTTCAAATCAAACATTAATCTTAAGCGTAAAGTAAATCCACTCAAGTAGAAAATAAATCCAGACGAAACAAAAGCAAACTTTTATTAACGAAGGCTGGGCATTTTTAATGAAAAAAACAAACTCAAGGAAGCCAAAGGAACACACACGGACTATTTATGAGGTAAAATGAGACTTACTTCAATCATGGAACTTTTTCCAGTACCTGGGGCACTGTAAAAATACAGAAATAAATGGTCTAGTTCAGCGATTTAAATAGCAAATCTCATACTATTCTTAAACTTATAAGTGAAAGTGAATGATGATTTAAATTACTCAAAAACTAAATATTAAAAATCTCTTAAATATAAAATAACTTACCCGAGTACCACGATTTTAACTATATGCATCTTCAGACTTCATTCTTCTGCTGACGTCCAGTAAGAACTTAAACTAGGAATGGGAGAAAAGGAAAAAAATATTGATGTTGCTTTGGATTCGGGTAGAATTTTATATGAATATTTTTCATAGAAGGATGTCACTCTTGACTCTAATGTATGCATGAGCTTTCCATCCATATATTATTATTAAATAATTTTTTTATTTACGGCCTTTCTCTCCTAGAAGAAATTTTCTGCCTTGTCAGAAGATATTAAATTTTCTATTTGAAAAGAGTACATACGTCAAGTTATCTTCTTGTCTCTGATCTATTCTAATATGCGTGTTTGACGTGGGCTGGAGTTTTCTGTGAAAGTGATTTGTCCGTGTTAGATTTCATATTTTCTAGAAAACTACAAGATCCTTTAGGTACAAGCATCTTGTACCTAAGAGTAGAAATATCAGTTTACATTTTACCTCACCACAACTACAGACAAGGATGGAATAGAAGGGCCTTTCAAGTTTTAACCTTTCTACCTACACACAAAGTATGTCCCAAAACACATGAAAGCCTCTACATCCCTCTAAAAAATCTAACCCGTATGAAACTTTTAAACCTGAGAAAAACACGTAAAATAATAAAAAATTTAAACCCGACTTACTGTTTATTGTTGAACTTGAGTGAAGTATTAGGCTGAGAATTGGGAATACTATTCAGGTATGCACAATTTGTAAAGATAACACAATAACTAGTGGTAACTTGGCTGTAAGTGAATGAACACTGAAGGTAAAAGAAGAAATAAAGCCTTAAGAGATGATAATTATTACTGAAGGCTGAAGAAGAAAAAGCAAGTAAAGACTGCTTAGAGAAAGTGGATTGGTAGTGATGATAATGATGTGAGAGAGTAAGTAAATACGTAAGAGTCTGTTGGGTCACAAGAAGGTAGTAATAGTGGTAATAATAATACGTTCATTTGATGTTGATTGGCCAATACGAAAAACTTACTTTACACTTTTATGTATTTTCTCTTATTTCGTTGATTCTGTCTCTTTTTATTTTACATTATAAACTATTATTGTACTCAACAGATACATTTATATGGCTAAATTCCAAACTCTCAACTTTATTGACAAGAAGAAAGCTCAAGTAAACAATAAACTTGTTTCTCTTTCTCTATTCACGGTAGATTTGTTTTTCCCTTCGAGACAAAGAATATTGTCTAAGATAGGGAACAATATTTTTGAATAGGAGTAAAAAGCAAGGTGGGGAATATGTTACAATGTAAAAAGGAAAGTAAAGAGTGAGGATTGTAATCAAGAGCTTTGTTAATTTCCCTTTCTCTTTTGTGTAACAAAGGAATAAGCATAGGAAATAACTAAAGATAAGTAAATAAGCATTAGAAAAAAATTGTCAAAGGTAGGTAAGTCGTGGGTTCGGTTTGAGAGAAATGGATGAGACAAAGAGTGCTAAGAAATGGAATGGAGAGACAGAGAGAGAGAAAAAGAGAGAGTAGCGTGAAGGGAAGTTTCCCGGATGGATGAAAGGCTGCAAGTCCGACTGTGGGGAACTTGTACGTTGGAATTTATATTTCTTTTTCTTGGTAGCTAATGGCAGTGGTGGTGGTGGAAGGGTAGTAGCAGTGTTGATCAGTCCTATAGTACAGTTGGAACTTTTGGTAAGAAGGTGGTAAGAGAAGGATTGGTGGTGACTGGTGACTGACTCAAAGTTTGTGGTGAATCCAATAATAATGGGATAGCTTATGTTGTGATATAAATGTGTTTGTGGATTTTGAGGTGGTCTCTTTAGCTTTAGCTTTCTCCCTATGCAAAATACTGTGGGTAAATGAAGTGAATTTTCTTTCTATATCTGTGGATGTACTCTTTTTCAAAAGGGCCTATTCATTTTTAGGTTATTCTACATTCTACAGATGGATAGGAAGGATGTTGTGGATCGGATGGAGATAGAAGTGAGATAGATGGGCAGATGTGTTGAGTGGGTGAAGTGCTCTGGACTGGAGGCAATTTTATAGCACCCGAAGACCCAAGAATACAGCAGTTGTAGTGGTTCATACAAGATTATAGAAGTTGTATATTGTATGAGGTGAGATGAGATGAGTGAGATTCTTTGTGAGTTTATTCCAAGTTTTTAAGGCTCACAACAACTGAGTTGGTGTATTCTGGTTGAATTTTGTATTGTAATATGTAGGATAAGTTGTGTGTTCCGGAGGGGTAGATTTCTATATGGAGTTATTTCTCTACTTCTAGTGATTCTTTGGTTCGGATTGTTAGGGGTACTGGTTGCTGGTATTGAGATTTGGAGCTTTTGGTTTGTTCTTGATGATGATGCGGTGACTGGGGTTCTAACTGGGCTTAGATGTGAATGTAAGACTGAGCTCTGACTGTTTAGCAAGAGTAGTTTAGTAGGGAACTGGGTACTGGTGGATGGGGTTTTTGGTAACGAAACCAGAATGAAAACAGCAACTTCTTGCCTCTTGGTTTTAGATAGAGTAGAGCTCAGAGCTCGTTTGCTTTCTCCAACTTTCTCTTTAGATTTCTACATATTCCTTTTTACAAGCCCTTTGGCTTTTGTCGTGTCCTCTGCTGCTTGAGGCACTTCTTTTATGAAACTTTAGACGTGGCTGTACTTTTGGATTTAGATTCACATAGACCACCACTACCGAATAATATTAAGAACAAGCAGGTTTTAAACGGATGATCGATTGGAAGGGAGAGAAGAGATGTCCTTACACATTTATTTCCCCAACCCAAGCCTCTTTCTCTTTGCTGGTACTTTCTTCTTCAGTGCCACTGCTATTTGGTCCGACGACTACATTCTCTAGTCCTTAGGTTGCATTTTAGATCTTACTTTCTCTCGCCTCTCTCTCTTCTCCTTTGCTCTAAGAAGACGACTGCAACTAGAGAGTCAGCAAGGAAGCACGTAGAGCCAGGTCCAACTTGTCTGGCATGCAAGCAGGTAGGGTGCCTTTCTAGGGCTTATTGCACTGCCACTAGGGTCGATCTACTAGTGTGCACTTGTTCCAGACCCAGAGTGCTTTTCCAACCAATCCAGCCAGGAGGTGGATTGCAGGATGATGATGACTATGATGGTGATGATACCACCGGCTGAACAATCTAATGCACTGCATAGTATTTGGAGTCCTGTAACTAGTACCAGTAAATAGTAGCCCATCATCTGAAAGGTATATCACATCTTCTATGTCCCACCATTCAGTTTTCTCTGCATGGGAAAAGCTATTGAACAAGGAATTCAGTAGTGGTGATATTGGCCACCACCATTGAATTCACAGTACCACTAGCTCCTGTGAATGGTACCATTACCTCGCGACCACCACCAACTACAACCCCTTTTAGCTTTCTCTATCTCCTTAAATCGATAGTTTCTACCCGTCCTCCGTTTTGTCCGTCTACTAACTTTCCCTCAGACGGACAGGACACAAGAGCCCACACGTTCTATATAAAAGCCCATCTACCAAGCACAATTACCTAGATACCTAGTTTCTGCTTTCTCTTTCTCATGTCTTGGTATTTTCAAATATTACATTCTCTGAGAACTAAGCCAACCACTGCAGTCTACAAGGCCAAAGAGAGAGAAGGGATACTTTTAAAAGTACATAGAATGATTCAGGGTCTATAGTGCGTGAGGTAAAACGCAGACAGACAAGAGAAAGGGGAGAAAAATAAGAGAAGGAAAGTGCCAGATCAAAATCAACCTTCAAGCCACCCCAGGGTTTTATTATACCTAGTTACTTTCTCTTCATTCCTTCGTCTAAGTCCCTAAAGTTCACCTTTTCTTTTCGTCTTTTTCTCTTGATATTACATCCGGGGAGTTTTTGCTCATCAGAGGATGATTATTGGCACCCAGTTCCGAATTCCAACGAGTTCTATAAACCTAAACCTTAGCCCTGGAGGCACTACTGCCTCAGTTAAACAACTTTTGAGCTACTAACTTCCTCTCATTTCATCATTTACTTCCTTCCTTTCCTCTATGTAGTTAGGAAGGTATAAAAGGATTCATTTTATGTTCAACCTTCCGGCCTTGCTCATTTTGGCTTCATTTATTGCTATTACCGACTTTACTATCTATCCATTACTGTGGGAGTGGTACCGAGAGTCCAACTATGCTCCCTTCACTTTTACATACTGTTTATTTATCATTCTAGTCCATGGTCATCTCATACTCAACTCCTGACACTCAAGTCTTTTTGTAAAAACAATTATTTCCATTCAACTACATCCGTTAGAACTGTGTACTTTACAATAATATGAAAGGAAAAGCAATGAATAAAGCACTACCAACTTTGTAACGTGATAGACCCTATTCTAAACTCTAAAATGTAATTAATAGTAGTGATACTAATTAGAATTCGTTGGCTACGCATTCTTACGTTTATTTTATGCTAATATATATGCTTTGCCCGAGTAAGGTAGCGAAGGACTTCATGCCCTACCATTATCATGGCCTTAATTCAATCTTGCTTAATTACAGACGAGGCTTTCTTGTAAATTGAATTAGTCAAGATGAATTTATGAGCACAATATGCCGTCGTGCTTCCATTAATTCAATTAATCAAACATTCCCAGGCCCTTAAGTCAAGCTAGCCATGACTTACATTTCCAAACGTAATATCAATGTCACTAAAAATTACCTGGTGCTTTTGTTCATCCTTTTCATTTTTACATAATTAAAACTGTAGGGTACTTACATCACCAACCAACAACAAGGTTTAAGCTTAAAACAGTATCTATATAAATGATAAATGCAAAGCCCATCGTCTATCAAAACTGGGTTTCGTTTCTTCTGATAATGTATTTAGATATGATTGACATTTGAACCCTTCGGGTTGCTAATTTGCATACAAATTTCCGCATTACTTCCTACTTCTCTTTTTTGTTGGCACGTTACATCTTTGTTGAAAGTCAAAAGAAGGAGGACAAAGGAATATAACTACAGATAAGCTCAAATAATGTGTCAAATAAAGTTTTACACAAGGGGATGTCTCCTTCAAGCATCTCTTGCATATTAAATGAGATGTTGATATGCTCAACAAGGAAGTCAAATCATTTGCGAATTAATTATGGCGGAATAACAAAGTTTGGTGGCATCATTTCGACTTTGTAAATAGTCATTTTCCTGTCTTTCGAACGAAGGGTTAGGTAGACATTACTTATTCAAAACACAAGCTTTGGAGTGAATACCAAGTAGTCATTTTTAGGATTATATACATGTTTCATCCAAATCCCATTATTGAATGCGTTTCTAAGCTTTTCATGTAAATTTCGTAATTATAAACCCTACAATTTCCACAGGAACAAAGCTGTGCCACGGAAAATAACTAAACCTTTTTATGCAAGGTCGGAAGGTACATCTAATTTGGGTTTTACGGTGATGTCCAATTGCAATTTCCGTGCTTTATTCTGGATTCTTTTTAAATTCTGCAGTGATTCGTGTCACTGGAACGGTAAGATTTCAACTATATGAACGAACATACGACATTTTAAATCCCCTGGGAATATTAAAATTACATACAAGGTATGAAACCTGAAACCGTATCATATAGGGTTATCAATGTGTAAATAACTTTTCTACTTTCATGCTTTATGATGCGAAATATCGACTCTGAATGTTAAATGGCAATGGTTGAGTGGAATTGGTAGTAGCGGTTGAAAAACATGATACAGCTTTGTCTTATGCAAGAAAATGTAAATAAAAGGTACATTAAGACTAAGACAACGGATTTGTTGCTTATAAAACAATTGATGCTTTACCATTAATTGGATCAAATTAAAATAGATACAAAAAATATCTCGATGGACAAGGGAAAAGTAAAGAATCAAAGAACAAAAACGCAATGAGCCGTGTTCAAGAATTATTACCAATACGATAAACAGTTATCCAGTGAGAATTTGAATTTTTATAGCGGATTTTACAGAGACAAAGAAAAAGCAGGTTTCAAAGCAAAACGACGTAGATTGAAGGTATTACAAGACATCGATGGTAATAGATAAACTATAACAAATTCACGCCAATATACATAAGAATTTGTCCAAATAGAAATTAAGGATAGAGCAATTAAGGATAAGGACGTTTAGAAAGTTTTACGTAATAAGATATTGCATAAGAAAGTTGGAGGATCCGATGGAGCAGGAAAACAGTATACTCCAGCCTTAGAATTAAGGCATCTATATCTTTGACTCCAGGACAACTCTACAGAAAGCATTAGCTAAATCACAGTACATACGTAATCTTTCCTACTTGTGTGGGTTGTGTTTTACCCTTGGACCTGTACCCTACGCTTTCCATTGAATCCTAGTCCACACATCATTCCTTCTGCATTTTAAGGTTCTCTAACCCTAAAATCTTACATTCTAGGGAAAATGAGAACATTCGTATGCTTTAAAACTCTTCAACTTAAATCTGCGAACCAAACACGGTGTGAAAACCATATTTATAACAAGTACAGCATTCCCCTCCCCGGAAATCCCCACAGATATTGCAAAACTAACAGTGTAAAATAAATGTAAAAAGATAAAGATTAACAGAATGTTATTAGTATTCTTTAAAAATTATTTTACTTTATTACGTAGAATGTTGCACGCTTGAATACAGCATTTTTAAACAAAAAAAGTGTCCAAAAATGTGTTTTTGAGTAACCCATGAATCTCCCTTTGCCCTAATCACACCTTCAAGGTTCATAGGGTATGATTTTAATGTAGATATGGGTACATAGTATCATGGCTTCGAAGCGTCCTTATAATATTGCGTCATAATAAGCGCCGAAACAAGTCTTTATAATGCCAAAATAGCATTTTCTTAAATATAGCTTTGTGTGCATTTATGTTGTTGAAGAAAAAATTGCAGAGTATGCACAAGTTGAGAATAGCCCATGTTTGCAATATCAAATCAGTAAGTACAACAAGTCTACATAGAAAGTTGAAAACACTACGACACAGTAAAAAGTAGTGTAAGCAGTTAAACTGCAAAGCCCTTAATACGTCGATTTTCTTTATTTTGTGTAATTGTGGACTTTCAAGTACTAAAAAGTCATAATAATATGCAAAAATAGGGTACTTTCAGTGCAGTCGTTACTCGTTAGTATGAAAAAAAGTCGATTTCCGATTTGGGTTTGTAATGTTTTCCTTGAAAAAGGTAAAAGCATCTACGCAAACGAATGACATTTTAGTGGAAACAGACGTAAGTAAGTTGCATGCAGTTTTCTTAGAATTAGTGTGGTTATTAGTGTGTATTTCCATTGTAAGACTACTATGAATAAAAACTAAAACCAGAGAGTGCAGATATTTGTAGTCGTTTCGATACCCATATCGTATTTTAAAGGTGACTCTCATCAAAAGTTGGAGCATGGACAGGATGACTGACATTGTTGATTCACTTTTAAAAACTTTTCGTGAAAACGTAAAATTGATCAAACATTCTTATAAACTTTTCCAAAATAAATTATAGTCATTTTATTTAATCGAGTTGCTTTGCTGCGGGAGAGAAAATATCTGTGTATTTCTGTAAAATCTGTAGCTTTTATTTTGTATAGTTCGTCAGAAATCCTTCAAATAACATGTCATAGAACCACCCTGGTCGATGGGCTGATACCTTAGCTCCCCAGGGGTTTCTTCATCATATTTCGTGGCACATTAAATTCTCAAACATAATTCTTGTCACATAAACTCACAAGTCAATACTCCATCTCTTTCATTGTGAAGGGATGAAAGTTTCTAGTTTCGACGGCCCATGGCAAATCCTTATCCTAATACTGAAGATTTATCAAAGCATTCTAAGTCTTTTCACGGGCACAACTTGATAATGAACTTATACTTATAGCTTGTCGCTTACACCTAAAAAGTTTACCTATTCTCACGCAATGGCTTTTTTCTAACCAAAATATATTACCGTAAATCTCGGATTAGAACCACATGGGGGGTTAATATTTCAACCCTCCAAAAAGGGTGGGGTTATATTCCGG
>JAQGBU010000768.1:0-19392 GCA_034698605.1 Isotoma decorata
AAAAATGTATGAAATTGTGTTGCATAGTGCCCCAATCTTTTTAGTGTATGTCTCTTTCACCACGAAGTTTTAATTTTCTAACGATACTTTCATATATCCATTTGTCATGGTTTATTACAATGTGAAAACCATTTTGTCGTAGACCCGACCTTCACTGAATTCTTCAGCCAAATCGCTTATGTTTTATCAATAATAACCTTTAACCTTGAGAGGGGGGAAGTGATATCTTGCGATATCGTGTACTAAGATACCTTGGGTAGGATTCTACCGTCCTGAACTAACCTATTCACCTTATTGGAACGTAACAACCCGCCTGACAGGACGTTTCAATTCTAATTGTCCTTTCCTGGCTGAAGTAAGGATTCCCTGATGTATTTTATAATCTCACCGGAAACTCCAAAAAAAATTTGAGAACTTCGAGAGAAAGAAAAAAGAGATTTGACATGAAATTCACCTCATAATGTCTCACTAATATAATGACATAAAGATTGAATTATATTGTAACTTTATAACTAACTTTATCTCACACTCTCAGCTCATCTTAATTCTAGGCATTTGGCAGACTACCTCATTTTAGTCTGCAACTGTATATTACAATTTGTTTTATGATATATATAATATTTTAGCAAGCTTGGCTTACCCGATGAAAGTACTAACATGAAAGAAAGGTTATTTTTTAAGGTTGGAGAAGTTGTACTGTGGCTTTTATGTATGTCATGGGTCAAGCAAGGGACTATGAAACAGAACTGATACTCCACCCATTTTATAGCATCACCCCGACGCTCATTTGGAACTATTGGAACCCACTTCCTAAACCAACACGCTCAGAAGATCATAATAATAATAAACCATGACAAACGGATATATGAAAGTATCGTAAGATTATCTTTATGAAATCGAAAACGTTCTGTTGAAAGTTTGAAAATGACGGTCACGGTGTTCAATTGTTCAGAAAAATATTATTCCTGTCAAAAGTTAGCAATTCAAACAGACAGACGGACACCATGAACGTTCACATAAAAAAGACCGGGGCACTATGCAACACAATTTCATAAATTGTTTTCAAATTTTTTGTGATTAAAATTAGGGGGTGTGGCCGATTTGCCCAATTTTAAAAACTTTAACGTCCCTTTGACCTAAGGAACCCATTTGTGAAAACAGAATTAAAAAATATTATTCCTGTCAAAAGTTAGCCATTCAGACAGTCAGACAGACAGACGGACGGACGGACAACATGAACGTTAACATAAAGTATCTAACGATACTTAATAATAATAGAGCAGCTTAAAATGCAACTATCCACTATGAAGGAAAACCTGACCTCCCGATCATTCTCTATGATGACCAATTAATTATATTTCTGCTAATTATTATTACTCTAATTGTTAGAGGAATGCAGTGCAGTACATTGAAATACAGTCCAATAGAATGGAGTGGAGTGCACTAGTAATTCATGCATCATACTTTGATGAGAGTTTTTGCACAGAACGCACCATTAAATTAATGGCAAGCTTGCATGCAACATTACTATATTGTTGTAAACGCTTCAACATTACATTTGAATGTCATGCAATTTAAAGTTTTAAGTATTGTTGTAGTATAAGTCTATATATGCTTTAAATAATTGTATTTAGTAAGTATCGTTAGATACTTTTTGTGAAAGTCAAATAAGGCCATCCCATCCGTCGTCTTCAGTGCCGAGATACGCGTGATTTAGTAGAAGCATTCATGATGACCTTCTTGTGACCTGACGACCTCTACTAACTTAAACTGTAAATCACTAATTGCTTTGAATCACCGAATCTCAATCAGTGAATCACAATGCAATAGTCTCACTTTGCCCCAACCATACCCCTTTGGTTTGAACCTTGACCATTTTTGTCAAATGTGTGTTTGGAGTTGGACATATACAACTGATATCTGAAAACAGAATTGAGAAAAGTTCATTGTGTGGAAGGTTATGGTACATTTGTGTGTTCGATTGGACCCCTTATCGAACTTAACCTTCCTTTTGACTTGAGGACTGGTATTATTAATTATGACTATGACTTACTGGTGTTATGTGAAAAAATAAATTGAAAAAAGTTGATTCTGTTCAAAATAGCGAGCGAGGACAGATCAACGGACGAACCTACCATTTGATTAACATAAAGTATTTCCGATACATCATAAAACATCTACGCTTGTTGTAAGCGTAGAACGTTCCTCATGTTTTAACCACTGCACTACTGTATGTATGTATATATTATTATTGATAATATGCCTAAGAGATGTATGTATATAGTACGACATGTCCTTACTTATTGCTTAAAGTTATACAAAGTTATAAACAGGCTGGCAGATGCGGATATGGTAGTCCGTTTGGGGACATTACTTAAGTTTTGAAAACCTTGGGGCCTATCTTCTATGGCAATAGGGTGTGTTTAAGTTTTACAGTATTTATAACGTAATTAAATAGATAATAGAAGAATTATTATACACAAGATTCTTTATGATTATAAAATGGTATCCTTTCATCTTGCACTTTAGTAAAGTAGCAATTGAATTTTGGCCGTCATGTCACCGTCAATGTGAGTTCTTAAAAACCATGAAAAATATAAAGGCCCATCAGCTTTTTTGTTTGAAGGTGTATCTCAAGTAGTTTTGATAAAAATTTCAGATTTTGTATGCCGATTTACGGAGAATTTATCTCCTACTTGTAGTTTGAATTGTTTGATCGACTAGTAAAATATATGGTCAATATGTTTCTAACACCTAATGAATTTGAGAGAAGATTTTATGTCTGCGGCTGAATTCCTCACTCAAATCAATTCTACAATCAATCAATCATGGTACATTAATTATTGTCTTTGGAACGTAACGGAAATAATATTGTCCATTGCATTGATTGATTGTGTCTTTTAGCCAGCTTATAATTTCTGAGCTTCTATAATATTCAGGATATGTTATTATTGCTCTTTTCGATTTAAATTGCCTGATTGATATCTCTTTATCGCATCATTATGAAACTGTACAATTTTATAGGTGTATGATTTCTCGAATGTAATGTCGTAATGAGTCATCTTTAAATGCTCTGCACAAACCTTAATGTTGATGAACCCTACGGCTTATGCGTTTACAACATCCATTTTCAATATTTTATCATTGAAGATCCTTTGTTTATGAATTGGGCTTAAACTTTGTCAATTTACGTGGTAATATAAAGGAGCCTTAAAAATGAGTTGTACTGCGTGCAATTCTCTAACGTGCTATGCTATACTTTATTAACATTTAATGCAATCTAGTATCCGATCTAATTAAACGATTTTTATTGAAGAAAACTAAAAATAACTTGCACCACACTGCATTCTTCCAAGATTCTTAAATTGGATGTCCTAATTTCGATCGATCTACGAATAGCACCCTTTGTTTCATCCCAGTTTGCTCACTCGATTCTTAGTAAAGCTTTCTCAGTGGCTTAGTTTAGGTATTTTACATGAAAACAAAACTTACACATCATCTAAGTAAAGTCTCGAATAATTTTTTGTACTGTTATCTGCTTAGCAATTTTAAAATCATGAACAAATCTAAAACTCTCGTCAATCTAATACTTCTGAAGCACTTTTCCAACTCTTCAAGGTATTCAGTTGAGCAATTGGCATCTACATCTACAAATATTATGAGCTTAAAAGCTAAGGCTGTCGACCAGGGTCAGAGGTTGTCACAACATTGCGACTTTTCGGACCGACAAATAGCACCGTGGGTACCTATCGGAGACTTTGAGAAAGGTCTTCTATCTCATCTCTCCACATCAGACATTTTCAGGGCCCTCTTTGTCCTTAAACTATGCTCATACGACTTTGTCGTTGATAGAAGTTTGCAGGTAATAAAACAAAAGCTTTTTCGTCAAAGTTACACTTATAAATATTGGTTTGCCATTGCAATCCTTTTTTCTTAATTGTAAAAAATAGATGTTCCATCTATCACAAAAGTTGGGATCAATTGGGGAATTTTTTTTAAGGAAAACATTTTTTAACCAATTTGTTGGCGGAGATAAAGTTTCTGGAATGACAGAAGTGGCTAAAGCTTTGCAAACGCGTGGGTTGACGCTAATGGTTTTGCCTGTTTTGGAAGAAGATGTAGAAGATGTCAAATCAAAAAAGTAAGTAGCATACTTATTGTCGATTAAAACCAGTTTCATTCCTTTTAAAGAAATAATATAATAAACTGCTGAAGCCTGAAGTTAACCTCTACAAGAAGGAGTTTAACGTCGCTTGTATTGTTGTATTATACCTTAAAACTTCCAATAGTATGCTTAAGTTATAATGCTGCACTGATATGTTTTATTACGTTATACATTACCTCATTGAATATTACATAGTTCTAGAGTAAACTCAGCCTGTAATCTTATTATAAGTAGAAGGCTGCTGGTGGCTCTTGGAACTTGGGTTCCCAATTCGTGGGTAGTGTGTCCTAGATTTTAGCATAACAAGGTTTTTAGTAACTTTTTTCAGTTTGAGACAAGTTGATTTAACTTTCAAAAACAAATCAGTAAACGTTTATCAAAATTTCAATTAAAGTCGTTTGCATGATTACTTTCTGAGCCTGAAATCGATTCAGGGCTGAGAATAGCATTACGTATGGGAAATACCACACGTTTACACTATGGATGGGAATGTCTTATGTGAAATATGTGATGCACCATTATTTTTCAGAAATACGTACGATGAAAATCTTACTTCATTACTAGACATTACAGCTCTTTCCGCTTCATTAGAAAATAGAAAGCCAATTATGCAACTGAAAATGTCTGCTATAATGCCTGCAAAAACTTTGGTATGTTTTATTTGCCAAACATTCCATTCTAATGTAATTCAAGGGATTAATATTATACTATAAGTAACATGATTTTAACATTACTTTTTCGAATAGGAACAAGTTTCTAGAGCAATTGAGTCGAGGAGTAACAAAAAAGGGTCAAATGAAATTACAGCATCTCTTATTACAGAGATAGGAAATTCTGTAGAAAACCCTGAAAATTTGACACTGAAAATGAACTGCGCTGACCAGAGTTATTTTCTAGACGGAGTACAAAGAGCTGACATTCTGGGTAACTTTTATTTGGATTTTTTGCATTTTTCAAGTCGTATTGGATGGTTAAAATTTTATAATAAAAACATTTTTATGTATTTATTTTATAAGTCAAAAGAGCTAAAGATTTGAAAGTTAATATTCTGGTGGATGCTGAGTTTTACTCCTGCAAGCCAGCAATCTCCGCAATAGCATTAGCTTTAATGGCAAGGCATAACAGCATCGATCATGTGGTTGGAAATACTATTCAAGGATATCTAAAGGTATGTTGTTTGGTAGTGAAAGAAAAACTTTAATTATTCAGACAAGATGATGTTTTAATGGTAGGATGCTGTTCCAACGATAAAATCCGAGTTGGAAATAATTACAAAGGAAATTGGAGTCAACTGGTATGGAAAAATTGTTCGAGGGGCTTATGTAGACAAAGAGCGGTACTTAGCTAACAAACACGGATACTTGTCCCCCGTTTGCGACACGTACGAGGAGACATCTGAATCATATAATAAGTATTTCTACAACAAATTATATGACTTTAAATATAAATTTCGTATTACAATAATTACTGTTAATAATTATTTCTGTTCCAGAACAATTCAGCACGTTTTAGAACATCTAGCACAAAAGAAAGGAAATTCACACTTAATAGTAGCTACACATAATGAAAAATCGATCCGCTTAGCCTGCAAAACAATGAAAGATCTCAACATTTGCCCTCAAGATCCGTTTGTATCCTTTGCACAAATCTATGGAATGGCCGATTATCTTAGTACGCCCTTAGGTAATATTGCAGAGTACTGCTTTAGTATGGTCTATTTAGATTTTAAACAAAGAGAAGATCGTTTACTAAAACGAAGTTGTTTTGCCTCATGCTTCTTTAAATGTAGTTCAAACAAACTACCGTGTGTATAAGTCCACACCCTATGGCCCAATTTGGAGAGTTATGCCTTATCTAGCTCGAAGAGCGTCAGAGAACCGTTCTGTGATGATGGGAGCTCGAGAAGAACGTTCCATGCTGTTGAAAGAACTTCAATCTCGAATGAATTTGAGTCAAGTTTAAAGAATAATGAGATATTGCAGAAATTCAACATTCCAATTGAATTCTACTTCAGAGATTGCTAAACTCTTCTGTCTTTAGACGGGCTGCCTAAAATAATTGAGCATGCATGAATCAAACTTTAAATAAGTCGGAAATTAGTTCAGCGTAATATAAGCGTAGTCTATGAACATTTTATTTGTAAGTTTAGAAAAATAGCCGGTTTTACAGTTATATTACTTACCAAGTTTATGTTCAAAAACTGAAATACCTACTGCTGTTCTTACTTGACTTTACAGTTTTAAGTATCTATGCTGTGATTGATTATAAGATTAATAAAATCAATTGAAATCAATATCAGACCTTTTGGCGTTTTTGAATAAATGTAATAGAGTGAGTTTGGAAGAAAATGGTAACTGTTTTTGATGAAAAAGAAGGAACTAGAGGGAATACAAGATACGCCTTTATACGATAAATAAGCCCTTGGCTCTTTTCATTTATCGTTTATGGAGGTAAGGAAACTGGATGGAAGACTTGCAATGAGAAATAAGAAATTGATAACCACAATTTGCATTGAGGCCAATTTTTGCGATACGAAATTTACCAACAGCCCCTAATTACCAAAGTATTTCATACACTGGACATGTCTTAAACTTTTAAGATGATATTAATGAGTATAAATATTTATGGTAATCGTCTAAAATTTGGGAATGCATCAATGCATGTACACTGATGATGCTAACGTTGGTATGGTCATTACTCGTTATTGTAACATTTAACTGGCATTACTTTAACAATTGGTTAAAAAATGAATTTATCGTGTGCATGTGCATATTCTCCTCCGCGTTTTTTGCAATATAATAGCAATCATTGCTTGGTCGAAGCAACAAATAATTTTGATTTGTTTCCATTCGATGGTAAACTATTCCATATTTTTAGACGGTGGTGACCAGACAGTTCATCCCCCCCCCACAATTAATCCCCTACACATTTTCCAGATGACACCATAAAAATAAGATTTCTGCCCAAATACAGTTTTAAGACATGTGATGTGATAATAATATTGTTTGAGCTTCGCAATGAGTTGTTGGGAGTTTGTTTATTGAAATATTCACTAAAGACTTAGGAGACCGTTAAGTTATGGTATGGATTAGGTGCTTGAAAGTGAACTTAAGCCCCCATAATATTCTTCTTTCATTGTGTACAGAAGATTTGCCATTTCGGTGACATCATTGGAGCCTGTACCTGGTTGTTGATCAGCTTCAGGTCAAATTTTTCTACTTTGTTTGGCAAATAGAAGCCCACACTACTGCCCTGGTAGACAGCTTAGCTAGCAAGTCCATTACCATTACACACTATGAGAGGTTTCATAAAACTTAAAAGCTTTTCTTCCGAGAGGCTGAGTTTGTGTGTAATCTGCTCTGCTCTGCCTAATCGCTTGAGACACTTTGTCGTAATAGTTATCCCATGGACATGAGAGAATGTTGTCCATCAATAATCCCAGTATTTAAATTCATTCAATGATTGAGTTTACACTTTGGCTTCCACGGTTACCTTATTTAATTGGCTCTATAGCTTTTAGTTTTGGAGGTCGAAATATCATACATTGCATTGCTCGTGTTCCGGTTAGTAATATTATAAGTATGCGTTGTAAATGCAGAGTACTTTAATCCACGGACGATTTCTTCATCAGGTTCAGCAACTGTCTCGCTTTGCAGTGTCTACCACAACCACAACCTTTTCGTGGTGTATGAATTGTTGGAAAATTCTGACTGGACATATTTGGCTAAATCAAGGTGAAGGTCGAAGATGGATAGATCACGGTGTTGATCCGAAGTAGAGGTGAAAGTCTATCATCATTCTACCACGGATAATACTAGAAAAAAGCTTACAATGCGACCTCGTTACGTGATCAACTGGGTTTCACTTTCAATACTAATGTACACTAAAAAATCGAGAAAAAATTAGGATTCGAATGACACTTCTCACTATCGATAGTAGGTAGATTTAGTTGAGTAATTGGAGCATTGCATGTTTGTAAAGTTATCGCTATTAGCAATGGTAAATTAGGTAACCACATCCAAATTATATGCTACTTTTTAGCCGATTTCAAAAACTGAGTTCAAATTTGAGACTAGCTAGCTCGAGACATAGCGGAGCTTCACCAGGTTATCAAAATTTTTGGAGCAAACTTTAATTTGGTATCGGGGAGTATGAAATAGCCAGCCTAATACGAAAACATGTCAGCCAAATTAACACTTTATTGATTAGACACTACGAACAATGGACCACAGTTTTGGAAAAAAATTAGGCTTAAACGTAGGAAAATCACTGAAAGCAATATTGTAGGACAAATGAGTTCTTAAATATTTTAGGATTAGAGGGACTCAATAGGGCGAAAAGATGATCCACAATCGGTTTAATTTTTGTACTATCGTAATAAGCTTATGTTACTTGCTAATTGGCTCGAATTTGGTGAAGGTGTATATGACTTAAAAATCTCCTTTTTGTTTAAAAATGTAACTTTAAAGAAGTATTCTACTCGCATATCATAATTATAAATCTGAGCTATCATTATATTTTTATTATCGCATACGTACAGGTCTTGCCTTTTATAGTAGATCACTCATATATGAGCATGGAGGAATGTATTGACGAGGAGTAAGTATGCAGTAGAATTATAAGACTTACTTGACAATGAGTTGAAAACAAAAAACAACAAATTTATTAATAAAAGTCACGCATACATGCCTACATCGTTATCAATTTAAACTAGCTATGCAACGATGTACTTTTGAGAACAATAATACTAAAAGACTAAAAGTTAAGTCAACAGCATAATTGGACTTAATTGAAACTTACAATAAACGTTGAAAGCATTACGATAAAATACAAATTATTAATGATTTTTGCTTCCAATAGTAAAATTATATATTATATATACTATTGTGAATATTATGAGCAGCAATTCTAATGTTTCTAGGAAATCGGTACTACTGTGGGATTTTTTTTTTCACTTACAGCAATGGCACTAGTAGTTAAGTACAGTTGAATACAATTACAACAAAGACTATATAAAGAGACACAACAGGTTGTGGAACAAGCCTTATTCCCTAAACGTATGATAAATTATGAATACCTATAGAGCGTTTTGAAGTTTTGTCGATTCAGTTTTTGTAGCATATTTTTCATTCATAGGTAATTGTTCGGAGTAGAACACACTCAATTATAGTTTACAGTATTATCACACTAATTACTTCAAAGTACTTTTTAGCGCTAGTATGTAGTCTGAAAATTATAGTCTGTAATTATTGTTTAGATCACTATCCAGCCAACGAAGACATTTTCTGTACCAAGGTATATTGTTTTGTGGCTGGCAAAAAGCCTTTCATTTTCGTTAGACAAGTTTACAATTGCAACAACAACCTTTTTATCAATAACTCTGCCCTTTTTCGAAGATTCCTGGTTCTATGTTTTGGAGATTCAATCATCATACTGTTGCAGGTACAGTAGTTTTTATCTGATTTCAAGCAATTTATGCATTGCTTTTTAGGTAAATAAAGATTGAAATTGTTTTCAGGTAAATAATACATAATATTAAGGAAAGTGCACGATAAAATGCTTGGGGTATAGGTACATCTAAATTTAAAATACTGGTTTAAGTCTTAAGTTAACTGAGACACTTATAAGGGATAACAGGAACATGAAAAGTAGTGCGAAACCATTCTAGTAAATACTGAGGAAATGACGAGCAAATAGAACAAATAGTTACAAAAGTGCACAATTAATCATTAATGACTATTCAAAACACATGAAATAAATACAAATTGTGTACTTGGAAGTGTGTAAAACTGATAAGGAATTAAATACCTAGTTACGTAATACGGTAATTGTCAATCAAACTTAAAAATTCATGAGAAAAAGAACTGAGACGCAAGTATCTACAAAAATACGGTCTCGATATCCTAATTTCTACTGAATGGATACATTGTCCAGGCTAACCCTTCTGTTAGTATTATATCATAATCGCATTTAAGTTTTTCCCTTTGATTGTAGAATACTATATCATTCATATAACTACTACCCCCTTACACGAATTTTGAGTATCAGCATTATGGAGACAAGGAGGCCTACAAACAATTAGTTTCTTGTTATTGTTACACAAATTGTTAAATTTTCTAGACAAATTTTAGATCGGTTCGTAGTGTCCTTTAGGTCGGTAGAACAGTTGTCCTTTCATGACCCGTCGGAAGAATTCTTTTCGCAGCAAAGTTGTTTCTTTCTCAATTTTTGCTAAGAATCCTCTATTTTCTTGAGCACGTCGTGACAAGTACGGCAGGACTTCCATTACAGGTCCGTATGGAACGTACTTATACACTGAGTACCCAGATTGACCTGGATTTAAAAAAAATTGTCCAAAACATTATAAAACACACAATGTATTAAATGTACACTTAAAAATAAGCTTAATGTAAAATTATATACCCAATGGGAAGGAAACTTGATCGCACATGCCATACAACTGGCCGAAGCATATTACTCTGTCTGATCGTTTGATACCGAATTCTTTCATCCTGGAAACCAGAAAATTTTAATAAATGTAAAAGGTACTACATAAATATATTGTATTTAAATACACTCATACTTTTTGATTACGAATCGGACCGTATCCTCATTATGAGTTGCAGCCATAATGCAAATTTTGTTAGGTTGACCGATTTCTTTCATGGTTTTTATTCTTCGCATGCACTCCACCACATTTCTTTGATACATTTCGTTTGTTGCCTCAAAATCAGGATTAATTGGATCTTCATAGCCAAGGGTTGCAGCTCTTTCTCGTTCCTGCAGGCAAAGATATGTTTGAAGTACAACTAAACCCTTGGATAATATAGCCTCCCGTATAACATGAATAGTCTGATAGTCGCATGTATTGCTACATTAGATAATACGACCTTTGCATAGTATGAGAGACCTTCATTAACAAACGAAACATCACATTTCAGGCACTGATTATTGAAGGGGTTTTAGGCTTATAATTTTGACAACAACATAAGCAACGGTCAATCAAATAAATTCAAAACGTCTTATGTAATCAGGATAATTTTTCACCTGTTCCATGTAAGCTCCTCGCACCAGCTTGGCTCCAAAGTAGAAATTTTGTCGCTCAGCCTGCTCCAGATCTGCGCTTAAATTGTTGAATGCCTCTTTCAGGTAACACTGGTATGTATTGAATACGATAGCCTTTTCAGTGTTGTATATTCGACTCATCTCCATTGCGATACGGGAGATAGCAGGTTGGAAATAGCTCTGCTCGGCATCGACCATCACTCTTACGTCCAATTTTGTCGCTGTCTAAAAGTACAATGTTTTTAAGTGGGCGTGCAATGTAGAATAACATGGAAGTTTATGAATTTATAATTTGATCATCTTCGAGTGTCTGCAAGCAATGTATGTAAATACGAACGTTTTGTCTTAAATTAAATCTTACCTTAAAAATAGTATGCAGCCGCCTCATCATATTTCGAAACATTTCTTCCTCTTGATCCGTAAGAGGAGGAACTAGGGTTTGCATTTTTCCAGTTGATAAATCAGCTACTTTAAGAGCTTCTCGAAGGTTCTGTTGCGCTTCAACCACTCCTTTCCATGGAAGGATATGAATGAGACTATTCGCATAAATTAATACCTGTTTTCAAATCATCATACTTGACATTTATAACACAACTTATATCATTTTGCCATACTTACCCAGAATGATCATAAGTCATATTGTCAAGCCATGATTGCACAGTAGGATCAGTCTTTGAAGCTCGTTCCAATCTCCTTTTTATATCTTCTATTTTGACACCCTGTTCAGTAACCAACCCCCTTCGTCCTGTAAAAGCACCTACGTATCTGTGCACTCGAGCGATAGCTTCAGACAGTTGTAACTACATACCAGTAAAGATAACTAATTACTTCTTTGTACTGAAAGAAAGTTTTATCAATAAAATCTGTATCGTTTTTTTTACCAGCAGCTGTGGTCGTCCCAAAGCAGTAACTTTGATGGCAGCGAATCCGGTACCTTTGGTGGCCCCTAATTTCAGTATTAAAAACATTTCATAATTATGAATTAAACTCTTAAGCTCACAAGACGCTCATTATATTTGACATGCTCTTAATCGTCCATCGAAATCAATTAAAAAAACAATTGTAAAATTCCTGACAATGACAACTGACTCCCAGTTTCCCACTTTTCAATTATTCAACGAAAAACTTCGTCTAAATTCGCCTCATTTGCATTTCATAGGAGAACAAATAAATGTAATTTAGTAAATGGTTTAGTTCATTTAATTTTGATTTTTCGATTTTTTCCCAGTAATAAAATTAATGAAAATCATGTTAAGTCGGATAAAATAGGAAATTTCTTTTCGGTTTCTGTGTCAACGCAGTTGTTTTTGACAAGTTCATTAATAAAATAAATCAAATGAAAATTAAACAAACTTTTATAAAATAGAATCGCTTTATAAAATTTTATAGGTCTTTTGACACAGGCAGCAAAAACTCTTGGTTCATTAATTTCGAGAGGATCAACTTATTACATTCAAGGGCCAAAAACAAGTAGCCCACTCAATTATTAATATATTACCTGAAACGGCTTCGATGGACTGTAGAAAAGTTTCCATGTTGCGCTCACACTGAGCTTCATTCATGTAGAAATAGGTTCGCGCCGCAGCTTTAAGCCGTCGATCAGTTGTAACTCCATCATGGGCATGGTACTTCGTATACTCTTCAATTTTAAATTAAATACATTCAATTAGCAAGGCTTTCAAGGTTAATTAGTGTAGTTTAAGTTCGGACATGGGTGAATACAAAATGAGGTTTTGCACACCACGTCAGTCCGAATCCGAAAATGCATGATACATTTATACACCTACCTACTTTCCTTTGGACTTAGCAGCGTGCAAGTATTAAAGTTAAATTAATTAATCAGTATTTTGGGAAACTGTCAAGGAAAAAGGTTTTTATAACTACCATTTAATATTTGAGTTTTATTATGAAAGGAAAAAGGAATCAACTGTAATTTATGCATGATGTAGGCGTAGGTACTGATTCTTTTATTTTTTATTTTTAATGAGAATGAAATTCAATTTTCATTGCTGACAAGGAATCTGATTGAAGGTTATTATTTCGTTTTGCATTAGTAAGCGTGATACAGGAAGAAGTATTGATGTTTTTTTGCAGCAGACTATAAAATTATATTATAATGTACATTAAATAACGTTTAGGTATTCCCCAATAACAATTAGTGGGCATGCATGTATTTTCCCGTAGCCGAGCAAAGGTTGAATCACGAACGTCGAAAAGACAATAATATCGAAGGAAAAAAACATCGATCACAATAATATCGAATTTTACCGAACTCGGTTTTATGAAAATCGAAAACATAAATATGCAATCCAAGCCGGGCTTGCCGAAATTGTCAACAAGCCAGGGCTTCATCAAGGTAATACTACCACAGAGAACATAAGAAAGCGTAAGCATAAATCCCCAGGTATTGTACATCGATTCACATTATCACGGAAGTGTGAAAAAGCTACAGAACTGGGAAAAATCCCTATATTTGTTAATACCTGTATAGGTAACTTTAAAATAAATCTCCTCACGTTAAACTGGCTTTGATTATTGCTTTGAAACAATAACTCCCCAAGGGGTTCTAAATCGCGTTTTACAGTGTATGGTTTTGATAAAATGCAACGTTTTAGGGCTCCAAGATTTTTTTAACTCGATTTCATAGCCTTTCGACGTTCTTTTTTTGACTACTTTATTTTTCGACGTTAGTAATTCGACCTTTAGCCCTAGCACCTTAATTCCATGTTCAGCAATAAAAGGAAGAAATAAAATGTCATTACAACTTACCATCTTCAATATTATCCGTCTCTCCAGATACAGGTCGGCAAGATCTGAAATTAATATTTATGTTTTTATAAAGTCCTAAACAGCATTCAAAATGGTTTGTTTATGACTATCCGACTGGATCAGACTATGCAAATAATAATCTTTTGTGGCATTGCGCATTGTAGCAGATATTTCGGGGGAATCTCATTAAGTAAAGCATCAACAAATTCAAGCAAATAAGTATGAATATTCAAATCACTGACTTACTCTAATTCAGCCTTTTGGGCCTCTTCTTCGCTAATATCCTCCTCGACCGAATAATCGAGAATAGCCTTAACTCCATGCTCTCGCAACCGCAGAATATTCGGTTGAATTGAAACTTGATCTGCACCCGCTACAAAATGTCCATAAAATGTTGATACCATCATCGTCTCAAATAACTTTTTACCAAGGACACGCTTTCCAAGTTTCATAAGCTGCAATACAACCAGACATTTTTTGTACAATTGAGTGTATTTAAATATTGCTTTCATTTCTTCAAGATTTGTGCAAGCATAAACTTTCAGGTTTTAACTACAGAACGTACCTTTGCATTATTTTCCACCAGATAATCAACGGAACATAGCTTGAAAACAACCCAAGCTCTGAGAATCTCCCACGTAGATTTCGATCGATAGGCTTGTCTCGCGTCATTAAAGGACAGATCCAGTGTGTCACGTATTCTCATTTTCTGTTGTTTTGCAGGCTCTTGCTGGTCACCCGCAATGACACTTGCGGGGGAAGGTGCATGAGTTGACTTAGCTCTTTCATAATTGACATTAAACAAAACTTCTCGTTTTTGAAGAATTGATGAATGGTAGGGGGATGAAGCCCCAGAAATTGATAAAGTCCTAGCCGCTGTAAATTTTGCGTCAAGAAGTAAATGCCTTTGGTGAAGAAGACGGAAACCAGCCATTGGAAGTTTTATCACACGAATATTCTACAGCTATATGATACTGACTCTGTGACGCTTGATGGGTGCACAAGGATAATCCACTGAATTAATATCACAGTAAAATCAGAATCAGACCAAATGTCTCTTAATTTCTTATAACAGCTCTAAAAAGCTGACGTGTATATTTTAAGAAAGTTACATAATATTGCTAAAAGGGAATCAATAAATATGACTGGCAAATGAATTTAATTTAAGGATTCCATCCGCTAACTGCAACTGGCTTCTTAATAATTATCTGATTTTGAGTTTGTATTCTGTATGTGGTAGTCTATGTGTGTTCCTGCAAGTCAAAAATATGTTCATAAGCTAGGTTAAAATGACTTTCAAATAAATTAGTTTTCAACTCTTAAGAACTCATAACCAATGCTACAGTATGGTAAATTACTACTTTCATTTAATGTTGGTGGATCATTACGCAAATTGCGAAAGTGGTATAAGACAATTGGAAAATGCATCAAGTATACTCTCTTGTCAACACTCAACAAAAGGAAAAATTGCTGATAGGAATTTTAACTAAATATATACCATAAAAGATTCATTGACACTAAATTAAATCGTTAAAACTTGGTTCGTATGTCATCCTATTGTATGTAGAACAATTTACAATTAGCTGCTGTACTAGATTACTGGCTGGGTCTGCTTAAATTTAAGCATTACAAATTAAAATTAAATGAGCCCAGAGCCCACTAATAATGACTATTACTGAAAAGTTAAATATCCACAAGGGTTATTTTATAACCAAGCCTTACCTGGGCCATTTGCTCTTGAGCATGGATCTAATTATGGTTTTAGATGAAGTTACCTAATAATGACTAATAGCAATGTCCTTCAAGTTCAAGCTAAACAAGATATTTACTAGCTTTACTCCTGATAATGACTAAACTTTTAGCACGCCATATATAATTTTATATCGCAGATAAATAATAAATTGAAGGTTGATTCACTGATTTGTAAGAAAATCGAAATAGGATCACGAGTTTAAATCCATAATGTATTAACTTAACTATTCAATATAATATGTTCCGTATCCTATTGAGTTGATTGCACTTGCTACGTATTTTGGATAAACTGATTTAACAATTAGTCATTTCAGCTTCTACTTGGCAAAAAACCTAATAACTGACTACGGATAAGAAAACAACATTTCACATTCTGTAGTTAAGACAGTTAAAAGTTTGAAAATCTTAGTGATGAAAGTGATGATGCAAAACTGGCAGTCGACACGTCTCAATTGAAAAAAGCTATGCAAACTCAAGTAAACAAAACTGTTTTAATAACTATTAGCTAATTGCATTCCACCAGTTAGCTTTTCTTACTTGATTTAACCATACAAATTCCAGTACTTTATCTATATATATTTTTAATTTAATAAAAAAATTCCTGAGTGACAGCAGAAAAACAAGGTAATTAACAGACTAATTAAGAACCAGAAAAAACTTACTTATCGCCTACTGCAGTCAATACTCATTATTCCCTATATAGCAGAAATCTTTCCTTAGCCACAATAACTAATTATGCCGAATAAATGCTACTAAATCCCTTTTGTTGGCATAGGTCAAGTCCAAGTATAAAATGATTGAACAAAAGTATAAAAAAAAAAGATTTATACTTACTTCAGAAAGAATTACCCAGAAGTATTCTCAGCTTTTAACTTTAACTCAACCAAGACTTGATGGTGACTATTAATAAGTGACTAGGTTCTAGACAGTGTGTGTAGAAGTAGTTAGTGTTATCAGTACTTCGATTTCCGATTGAATTGTGTGTGCCCTTTGCCCTCAAGAAAAACACGAACTCCAGATTATAATATTCCGTTGAAGAGTAATTATGTTATTTTGATTGTGCTTGAACTAAATCGTAGTTTATTAGGTGGCCTATGTAAATTCTGTAGTAATACAATTGGGTTTGAATCTTCAATTACTTCTGAAAGGAAACAAATAAAAAACTTGATGATTTTTTGTATGCAAATACGGAATGCTACTACTGTACAATACTATATATTCTATTTTTATAAATATTTCCTGCGCAGCAGTGTACAGTGGACAAGAAGTCAGATAATTGGATTGAGAAAACGATAAGATGTGTACATCAAAGTCAATAAATAATAAATAATGAGTTTACATACAAACAAGTCAGTCAATCAATCGGATATTTAGGTAACTTCAAACCGATGGTCTCTTCCTACCGATTGATTATGAATGGCTTCTATATGCACTATCAACTATGACCACGCTGATCTATCGTCCCGTCACCAAATAATATCTTCTTTTACCACATTACCCTACACTACATTCAACATTATTTTTCTGTACTTTTTCTCTTGTTAAAAAATAATTCAGAATGAACGAAATATCAGAGATCCGGGTCGTTCTTTTCCTAAAATAGCGGAAGTATTCACAAGAGAAAGTGTATGGCGATAGTCTAAGCAGTACAAGTATATATTATCATTATTATAGTAAAGAAGTATAAAATACGAAGTGAATGAGCCTTTTTAGTTTAGTAGTTATAGTAAAGCGTGCCTGCAGTCACAGTATAAACACAAACCTAGCCCAAATCTCAACGCAACTTTAACGACTATAACGCTAGGAAAAAAGTAAAGACAACACACTTCGTTGTTAAAAGTAAAAGTAGTATTATTTAAGTTTTAGTCTCATCCAAAATACCTTGTCTCATCAGATTTTTTTTTATCTTAGGAGCTTTAGTCTCATTAACTATATTTAAAGTAGAAAAGTATAAGAATAGACCTGTCTGATTCTTATAGATGAAAAGTAGACAACATACCGTGTACAGGATCCAAAATGAGTATGTGATGGTTGATGGTATGACAGGCCAATGTAGTTTTGTTGTTAAGTTTGCAGTGGCAACTTCCGATCAAACTAAAAACAAAAAAGGTCTTTACACACTTTAGTTTTGGACAAAATGTTTCGGGAACTTATTCACGGCTACTTCTATTGTTGGTTGTTTTTACGATGAAGAAGACAAGGCAAAAGATTTCTCTCACTCCAGTTTTAGTCCAGTTCAAATCAGACCAGAATCCAGGTTACAGTCTGCTCCTTATACTTTCTATGTAATACCCGAATTCGGAGTTTTCCTTCGTTATCACGTGAGGATTTCAGATTTAGTGTCTGGATGGATATAGGACGGATATTATTACAAGTGTGAAGTGTGCCGTCGTCGATTGAATCTTCTATAATATTGTATGTAAAACCTAAAACACAGAAAGATCAAGTCAGGCAAAACATGGGAGGAGTAAGGCCTGACGTAGTATAATATACTTCAATAGCACTGCTAGTAGGGACCGAATTGTGCCAAAGAAGTGGGTATTCTCTTTCTCTGAGCCACACAATTATGATGTTACCCGGGTATTCCTTACTTCCAGTTTCTCTCCCCAACCCCAATGCATTCTGCCCTGTATTCCTATTCACATTGCCCGATGCAGGCAGAAAAATCCGAATGAGCTACAATACAAACTATGAACCACCGCACCGGGACTAATTCTTGACTACTGTACTTACTTACCTAAGAAACGGATGGGATCGGATAGAAATCCAGTAACAATAAGGAGGAAGATTCCAGTTCGGGGGTCCCTCTACCACTGCGTTCCAAATATTTATAAAGACACTGCCTGACTTGACTGCCACTGAATAGGCTGAAAGATAAGCGTACAGCCTGATACTGAAGATGAGAGTAGTATATGCCACTCCTTTGCAAAATCTTAGCGAATTTGCAAACTAGGCAAAGAAAGAATGAGTAACCCACATATATTTGTACCCAGCAGGCTACTTACAAAAGACATACACATAACTAAACTATCATATCTACCGGATTGGCTCTCGTAAGCTTTTAGTTGCATTGCATAGCATATTATTTAGAACTAGCACTCTTTCGTTTTTTAGTCCCTCTGGAATCCCCCCTCCCCACTGTACCGTAGTCCGTACGTAGTATCCATACTTCGACAACCACCACTACTGATAATTTTTTTATATCTGACAATCTGATACGAGATGAGATGAGGTATCAGGTATGAATAATATTTTATGTTCTCATTGTTTATAAGGATTACATTAATATACTGCTGGCGAACTCAACCCTATAATTTTTATTAATTAGCATCACTACTATATTCCCATTTGATATGATTGGTACAGACAGCTTTTTAAATGAACTGAAACTGAAGATCGACATAAGAAATTCACCGACCGGAAAGCTTATAGATATAGTTTAAGACAAAAAGTAAATGGATTTACTTCTAAACTAGCGAAACAAGTCTTCAATCTCAATGAAATCTTCTCTTCTACTACGCTACGCAACTATGACTAAATCCATGCAAAAATATTCTTACACATTTATTAAGTAGCGGAGCTACTTTATGCGAATACCAGTGACGTCCGTCCGTCCGTCCGTCTGTCTGTCTGTCCGTTAG
>JAQGBU010000769.1:0-19367 GCA_034698605.1 Isotoma decorata
GATTCTGATTTTTTTTCTGATTTTTTGAGCCATATATGATCAAAATCTGAGATTTATCGTGAACGCCCTTGCATTGTTAGAAAACTGCTTAGCCATCCAAGTATATTGGTGATAATCTGACTTATTCTGACTCACCCGACCATTAGCAGCTTTATGAAGAATATGATGACTGACTGTGGCACTTTGGCGAAAATTATGGATTACAACCGAAAATGGTCCTTCTAGAGTATCCTTTGACGTTAAGATTATACCCCGTCCGTGTTCGATTTGTAGAAAGTCAAACAAGACGTTTCCCTTTGTAATACTGAGGAATAAAAACGGCAAGTTGTAAATAATTTAATGGCATCAATCCATCAAGCAATATGACTTGATTCATTCTCCACAGCCTTAAACATACCTAACAGTTTTAATCCCTTCTTCTAAAGATCTGTCTTGCAGCCTTTCAAACTCATCAGCGTACTGTAAATAAATATACATGATGAAAGACTAGAGTGTATTCTACTAATCTTAAGTACTTACTTACTCAATCAGAACTCAGCCATATGGTCTGTTTTATAAAAAATTATTACCCATTTGAACGAGCTAGTATCGCTTCCAGTTCCCGTAGTATTTTCATCGATATCATCCTCATCCTCAGAGTTTGCTACATTAGGTCGCTCTAGTGTTTGGCTATTGACAGAAAGGCCATAGTGATAACTGTAGTCTTGTACACTGATTTGTGTATCCGACTCCGTATAACTAGAATCAGATGCCTTTCCACTTTCCCCGAGTTGAAAACTACGGCTTCCATTACTTTGAACGGGCATAAGTGGTTTGGAAGGACTTGAAGGGAAAAGCCCCGAAGCCCCAGACGAACTTGTAGGCGGTGTACTGGGGACTGGTGAAACTTCTGTATTTTTCAAAATGCTACTTGCAGGGCCAGTGGAAGGGCTTACTTTGAACGTTTTGGTCAGATGTGCAGCGCTATTTCCTGTGTAATTAAATTATGTAGGATTCAAAATAGTTGATTATTATATAATAAAAAATAAAAATGTCCTGAGGGACGCATTAAATAGGCTTTGCAGGTTGCATATATTCAATCTGAAACTTTAAAGCCGGAGGTGGAGTATCACAATGAACTGTTTCATAACTCTCACCCGATAAAATGTTTTTGTCGGAGCCCCCTCGAGGTGGATACAACTCGATGAACTCATTTTCCTGTTCAAATATCCAATTTTCTAATGATGGGTGAATTTCACTATTTTGGATCCTTAAGATGCAATTTAGGCCTCTACGAATCCACCCAATATCTATTTCTCGTGCCCTGAGGAAGTAGAATAAAATTCATGATGAAAAATAATAATCACAACCCATTTCTAATATACTCCAATTTTTCAATTCAGGTGCATCAAGGACTATTTTATGTAAGTCGATTAGAAATGTATTTCTCCCCTGTAGAGGTATATTAGTGAACATTGATATGGTTAAGATTTAATAGCTTAACAGGATAAGCCTACTATTATATGTTTTGAGGTAAACTTTTGTACTATTTATGGATAAATTTAACCACCAAAACAACTTCCGTCGAAGAGCATTAATTTCACTCAGAGGAAAGAACGTCAAAACTACATAAAATTCCACAAAAAGGACATGAAAAAGCCCAACAGTTCTATTCCAGATCTCCGTAACCCGAATTTATCCATAGAATGAACCGAACAATAAGTGAGAGGGAGATTCCCTGGTGATAAAATTTACGACCACATAAACATGGAAATGTTGGATTTTAAGAGTAATTTTGGCTATCTGAGTGACACACATTTTGTGGATTGAAGGGGAAAGAGAGAGAGAGAGAAAGCCTGCTTTTACTTCCTCTGCAATTTTGGTGATGCCGACTTTTTTTTTCTTCTCTTTCTCTCTTTCCCTTCCCTGTAGTGAGTGTTATGTACGAATTACACAAAACAGCGGATACTACATTTATTACAAAGCTTGAGGATTAACTAGAGCTAAATTAGCACAAATAGATGCTGAATGTCAGATGCACTTTTGCATTCTAATTTTTTTAAACACCAAAACTACATTCTTAAATCTTCATAAAAAATGTAAAATATTACCGTTGTTTAGGAACTGCAGACTCCAGAACCAGTCCTAGCATGTAATCACCCTGCAAGAAAAAAAAATATTCCATATGAATAATACGCTTAAAAAATCGAATATGAGCATAAACGTAGGAATACGATAATATCAACCTGAAGTAAATCGTTTCAGTTAAGTGCATTTACGATACAAAATTCAATGTCCCTTCATTCATCCTTTTGTTCCATAACATTCGCAAATTACCACTATAACGGTGCTAGAATAAACGCCGGAAATAAGTGGTAAAAATCCTGAATGCCATGAAAAGGCCCTATCCTACGTTTGAAGCAAATAAATGTAAAAATACAGAGCATTCTTTTTCGATCTTCATCAAGGCTTAATGGAAAAGCACTATTATAAAAAAAAGTAGTATGGAACAAAAACAAAAGATTTCTTATCCCTTAGATTTAATATCAATAGCCTTTTAGGCATTTCCAAAGACAGTTCATATATGACTATCGACATCAAGGCTTTGAAAGCAAATGGGCGATCGATAGAATGCATTAAGGAATTAAGGTAGAAATGTGAAAATAGGACTTTACAACTGTCTCAAGCCGTTTCCCAAGGTCTGACTGAACTCTAAAAGAAAAACAGTAGTCCTACATGAGTCTTTATTTCACTCCCATCCCATCTTTACTTCCAAAATACCTTCACTGTGCGTCTAAAATCACTAGATTTACTACAAAAGAGAAAATCGTGACATGAGTGTGAACTTTTACCTTACACTTAATAGCAGGTAGTGTGATCATTACTGTTAGGGAAAAAGTAAGTCTTTTTTCTGTTCCTTTTTTCAAACCTAAAAGATCTAGTCTTTTTCCTTGATGAAGTTGACAATATATATATACACGGGAAAACGGAATTAAATCCGAATCCAGCTTTGAAGACCATGTCCACAACAAGGACACATAATTGCTTTGGGGTTATACTTGGATTCTGTTTTTATTAATAAAACCACCACACTGGAAATTGAATTCCTTTCCTTATTACTATGTATGTTACATTGTTGACTGAGAAATTCTATTTAGAATTAAATGACTCTCCAGCAATTTTTTTCCTGATGAAGCACCATTTCCCCTATTCCCAACGCAGCTAAACTAAATTGGTGCTGACATAAACCTAATATACTCATCCACTTAATGCCGCTTGCGCTTGTAGCAAAAGAGACGTGTTCAGAATTAAATCTCACGTGCCAATAATAATATTTTAGAGTCCTTGTGTGGGTTAAGGTCTCTAGAAACTCGGACTTAGGGCGTCAGGACTGTGAAAGTATGAAAGTGAAGGAATCCGTGCAGGAATAGCTTAAGAGTGAAACTCCATGTTGAATCAAACAGCTTGTGCTGGCTCGTTGGAGTTAGCATAATGCAAGAATGTGAACTTACATTTGTGATATAATACACGAATGAGAATATATAATGGTGAATCGTAAGATAAAAGAGTATAAAAATTTGGTCAAAAAATAGTCAGCTTACCAAACCAAGTAGTACAGAGTAGCATGGGAGCATAGTAGATAATGGCACTTCGGAGTCTAAGGATTCTTCTTGAATTTCATTCGTTTCAAGATGTTGAAACGTCTCTTGCCAGACAACAAGCCGTCTGACTGGTTCCCAAAAACATGGTAATGTATTACGTTTAACTCCCCAGAGTCCTAGTTGAGTCCTCCACCAACCATGGAAATGGGAAGTTAGATTCCTTTCCAGGTGTGACGTTACCACCATTCCCTGAAACATTTCCGAGAAATTACATTTTCTGTTATGTTCCTCTGCAGAATCTCTTTCTTTCAATCAAGGGGATAACATCGACATTTTATGTTCAGCATGAAAACACAAATAATGACAAGCAGGTGCTCCACAGTAACACTTTGCTTTCCGCTTTTTAACGATAACTACTAAGCTAGAAAAAAAACATGATCATCCGTCTTGGTTACCGTTCCAAATCAATGCGTCCGCCAGTTAATGCAAAAAAAACAATGGGGATAAAAATAGTTTAAGCCTTTGTGGAACAAAACTCTTAGTTACACGCATCAAGTCAAACATTGTCTTTTGAAGGTGCTACTTCCGAAATAGTATCACGGGCAAGGGGTAAATGAACAACATTAACTTTCAATTTAATGTGCGGCCTTGGCTAATAAAGGAAACCAGTAGGAAAATGAATATCGAGGTCTTTACCTTTATATTTCCAAATGTACCATAAAATGATGGAAGCAACAAATAAATATAAATCTGGAGAATTCTCACCTTATAATACAAACATGAGCCAAGACAATGAAAAATGGGTAAATTGACTTCTGGACGTCGGCCATAACACTATGAAAACGAATAAACTCTATTAATTGAAGACAAAAGTCAACTATTGGTCAGTTTCTATTCAAAGGGGGTAGACTGCTATACAGTAACCGTAACTTACCAAACTGAAAGAGTCCGAGCTTTCAAAAGAGTAAAGACGTTCATCTATGACACACTAAAATAAGATGTACCAAATTACTCTTTAATTAGAAATTAGATAGGGTCAGTGTGAAATAATTTAAAAACTTCAGAAACATTTATCTCTTACGCGGATACGTGTAGGAATGCGGAGAAAGTTACCAGGCACCTCTTGAAATAAAAAATCTTCTGAAATATCAATGAGACTTGCTAGTGCTTGAGTTAGGAAATGATTCAATCTGTCTGGTGATGTGCTTCGAAATGCCCTGTAACATAAAACGTCCAAATAATGGTATTCTTAATTCTTTCATTGTTCTCACCTCACACAACAATAATCACCATCTCAGGTCCAAAACTTCCAATTTGATACTATCGCTTATCAATCAGTAAATGTTTCATACTGATGTGCACTCTAAGCCCACAAGCTAAATTCCACCATGTAGGCAGGCATATTATTTAAAGCTTTAAAGAATTACAGGCTTTGTAAGGTAACTCTCGATGGACATATCATTACGACGAGGGTGAACTCTTAAGACGACTTCCTGACCAAGAAAACAATTCTGGTGAAAAGAAGGAAGTAGAAAGTGAAAAAACACTTAGATCGGGAAATCTTTCATGAATGAAAAAAAGGTTTCTTCCTTCGGTTCAACTCACAAGAGGATTTCAATAGAGCCTTGTATAATGATGAATTGCTTTAGAAAGCTTAGATAGACTTTGATGGATGACCGTTGATTTGATCAGATCTTGAATTTATAAAAGTATCATGTACATTTGCCGTTAGCTTATGTTCTTTTTGCAGCGCACCATCAGCTACGTTTTATGATAAAGGTCATTAGGAGCTGAGATTAAAGTCAATTACAAAAATAAGGATTTATCCTTTGGTCCACCTGTAAGCATTAGGCGTGAATAACAATAGACTCCATATTATGCACATTTTGATGTGTGTGACGGAAAGGAAGTAGGAAGTAGAAATCATTAAAGACATTTTTCTTTCACATAAGAATCAGGTATTACAGTGGACTATGACTGATTAGTCCAAACAGCCTATAAACTGTGGTGTGAACTTATTAGCCAGTGATAAAATAAAAAGTTTTGAACAACATATTAGTAAAATATTTAAACAAAGAGTTTGTCATAATCTGCAAAAAATTCTAATAAACAAGAGGCCAACAAATACAAATTGTGTTCAAAATATTTTAGCCAAAACATGTACTCTACCATGGAAAAGCTGTTGAACTTTAACCACCAATTCTAAAGGGACAAATCTGCTGCCTTCATGTAACATTTTGGAAGCAGGAAATTAAAAAGTATGTAATATGATGAGCCCCATCAACGCTACTTTTTCCATCAACACTACTCCTATCATCATATCTTCATATCCATAATAGATTGATTGAACATGACCTTTGGCTTACATGACACTACTACTTCCTATTGAATTTTCATTAGAAATTACTAGGTCGAAGCTAAAATATGATAGAAATAACTGTATTAACTTTTCAGAATTTGACGCATGAAGAAACGTTACTTAGGTTTAAGTCTGATATTGAAAAATCCTTGAATTATTATAGAATGATGAGCAAAGGATGTTAATAAAATAATAAATGATCCACTAGTCGTGGGCATTTCATCTCATCTGCTTCCTATGTCATCGTAAACGTTAGGAAAGACGCAAAAACTGCCAGCACTAGTGAGCACTGTTTTATTATAGTTATCACTATTACCTTGCAAAATAGTATTGGCAGTTGGCAACACATACACAAGGATGCTCATGCCCTATTTTCAATTCAATAAAACACCCAATTTCCAAGATAAGAGATGCTTCTAAGCTTCCGTTTTCTGTCCGACGGAAATGAGTTAATGGTAATTACAGTAATTAGAAGTCTTTGTGAAGAGCCCTAATGATCTAGACGACTCATGTTGTGAGATTATGACGGCGATGAAAGGCTAAAGAATCTTTTCAATAGAATATGGGCTCGTTCCATTTTAACACCATTCGTTTTACACTGTCGTTCAGTCTTCTAGTTCTTGGCAATTTCTTGGTAAATAAGCTCCCGACGGAAAGTATTCATTCAGGTAATGTGCCAAATTACATTTTGGATGAAAACATTCTGTTCATTAATTACTAACCTAATCTGCCTTTTTTCTCAGTTTCAACTCATCTTATGTGCTTAAAAATATTTTAGACTACTGTAGAAATTGACAATATTTTTCAACTAATTTTAATTAGCAAAAGTAAATCTTAATTTAAAATCAAAACTAAACAGTTTCAACTGTAAAGATCTTAGATTCTGTCTCAAATCTTTCCTAAGAATTCAAAAATTAAGCTATGCAATCAGACTTCAAGGCAATGCTTACGGGCCTTAGCTAAATACCAAAATAAAGCCATGAAATAACACTTCTGTTTCAATATTCGCATAATGACTTGAACTCAGTCATAGTTGATAGATCCGTAAATTAGACCCACAGGGAGGTAATTGTGGCTAGTGGTTAATACCTGATGGTAATGCTAATAAAAAGCGTATTGCACACAATGTAAAAACTGAACATGAAATAGTAAACTTAATGTTACAAAAGACCATCAAAGTAATTGTAAGAATATTTTAGTTCATCAAACTAAATCGATATTCGTAAAAAAAAGGCAAGTTTTATATAATATACTGCTGAAGCAACTAAAATCAGTAATATTCAACCAAAAAAGTTTTATCGAGCAGACTGACCTTGATAGGCTGCCAAATTTGTACTTCAAGAGATTCTCCAAGCGAGACATAATTCTCTGAGATAGCATCAAACCACCATTGACTGGATCCTTCCTGTTGGTGAAAGTATGCCCAAATATGTTAAAATAAAATTTGTTCCAACAGAACATTCATAAGGGGGGAAAGTTAGTTTTTTTTATAAAACTGTACTAAATTGTTAGGGCTGATCATAAACTCATTTTCAGAAAATCTCATGCATAAAAAATTTGTTATTCTAAGCGTTTCAATCAAAACAGATTCCGACAGGCGAATAAATTAAGAAAATGAGCTGGAAACCCTATTAATACATTACATCATCTGTCAAATTCATTTCTTCACACACAACTCTGCCTCTCTTTCACTAAATTAATGCATTTGTACTACTGCCTTCTGCTTTTTTCCTAGTTTCGTTAGTAGTATTCACACATTTCAAAAAAAATAAAAAAAACTGAGCTTCATAAAACATTTTCCAAAATCACCAAGAAGAAGCTGTGAAATGGGTAACGCAATGATCCTAATTGAGCAAGGGGCACATTGAAATATATCATTATACGAAAGTGAAAGTCAGGATATTATTAGGGTACATACCATCTTAGTTTCTTTTCCTTCTTTTGCTGACTTTCCCTCATTACCCCGTTGACTACTGAAGGGTGAGGCTGGCAAATGTTAAAGTTGGACAGGGTAGCAGCCGTCGCAAGAAGTAATAAACCCTTGCCTTCATCATCACTTGAAAAGACTATGTCCATTTCTTCATCATCAATCATCACACGAGATCTATAAAGAAAGATAATAATGATTCAACAAGCAGAATATCTCCTTGTTTGTCTTATGGAGGAAATCTCCAATAAGGGGATATATTGAGATTCCGTTTCATATCAAAACTTAATGAACCGTTCTCCTACATGCTCCAAGCCCAACCTGCCTAACTGCATAACATCACATCGTAAAGTCAGACGAAGATAAAGAAGCAATCGTTCATCATGTACTTTGAGATGAACTTACGAAATTGGGTTAGATCCCGTGACATCCCTGAGCAATTTGTACAGCGTTGAGAACATCCCATGAGAGGCCAGCATGGCTTTGACTTTTCGAGACTCGGACTCCTTAGGCCAAGCAAATATCACATCTTTCGTTTTCTCCTGAAACAATTTTTTATACAAGATATAGTAGTACATAGATAAATTTCTGCAAATTGCTAAGAAAAATGTAGGTTTTTAGACATGAAGAGAGATTGGAGGTAGGTAGGGAGAGCTGAATTTCGAAAGTTGCATCTCTATGCACTTATATACTCAAGTGAGTTAGGTGCTATCTACCAATAATGCTTAGTTTGGGTTTCTGATACTTCGTCTCTCATGAATGGACTTGGACTGTATACTTTATAGTAACTGGAGTTGAATCTCAATTTCCTGTGAGAGACAGCAAGCTTGGTTGTTTCATGGTCTACTTGATACATGTAGGTCCATAAATGAAACCACAATCTGAATAGCTTTGCTTTCCCTACTCCCAAGATGTTACAGAAATGCAAAGAATGAGTCCCTTGGGTTGTATAGCTACAATCAACAAAAGCTTCGAACAATAAACCAAACAGGATTTTTAGACTGGCCAACCAAGGCTTTAAGACTCCCTTCCATTTTCGGGATTAATTTCCGTCCAATCTTCCCATTTTCTTAGACCTGCTCCCTCTCTCCCTCTGACCACATTCAACCCAAAGAGGAATTCTATCTTTATAATGGTGTGAATAAATCTAGTCATTTATGATGTTTTAAATTAACTAATGGACTAGGAACGAAGATTTTGAGAAAGGGAAAGAGCCAAGATTCATGCCAAGGGAAAATTCAAGGATACTTACCTTCGACAGTGGAGGAGATGGTGGGCAACTGACTACGGAAATATATAGGACTGCAATATTCGACATGATTTCAGGGGGTATTTCGGGATCAGAAAATTTTGGCAAGTGAAGAAATGCTTCACGATTTCTCGATTCCCAACCGTTGAAGTTCGGCACTTTGCTCTCTCCAAAAACCTATGTATTAAATCACTTATTGTTTCAGACGTCTGTGATGGAGAAATTTATTAATTCTTGCAATATTTCTTACATTTTTTGCAGGATGTTCCGTCACCGTGTAACCAGATACCCGTTGCAGCTCTAAACGAATCTAAAAAAGTAGATGGAAATAATACAATTCAGGCAGTGTTGGAAATTTCTTTCATTTTGAAGCTACACTATATGATATCCAATGAGATATTCTGTTCTCAAAATATAACGAATGTTTAATATGCGATGAATTTAATATTGTAGATGAAATAAGGGAGCAGAAAACTCAGACATTTTTCTCATATTATTGTGGTGAGTGGCTTTTACCCAAAGTGTCTCAATGCTTTTAATCAACTCATTTGTGGTTAAAGTAGTCTAAGCCCAAACTCTCCAAACTATCTTATCATCCCGAATTTTTCTCAACTGCAAATCCTGCGGTTGTAATTAACCAGTGTGGAATTTCACATCTTCTTAAGTAGTCGTATAATATGACAGCAGTGGAATGGAACACAAATTCCCTGAGGACAACTATTACTAAACCTAAAGTATATAATGAGGTATGAGGAGCTCGTCTAATATCTCACCCACTGAAATAAATGAATACTACTCCTACCCTTTTTCATTCATATATGATATCGTTCATCTCTTGAAAAACTCATTTGAATTTCATTTAACTCATCTCATCTTATATGAGTCTTGACTGAATTGACGAAACTTTTGCTTTTCTACATCTCTTGAATGAAATTTAACCACGGCACAATCAAGCTATTACCATTTTCCCAAATAAAGCTCACAGACTAAACTGAAATCATGCAGTAGGGATCATCAGTCTCTGTAAGATTCTAAAGTCTGAGAAATTACAAAGGAAAAAAATAAGCAGTAGTGGTAGAGTTTTACTATGAATACCAACCAAAAAACATCAAACCAAAGAAAGAACTTTGGAATCTCCTCTATTAAACTTCATTCGGCACAAAAAGATCTCCTTTCTAATTTTGGAAGCTTTCATGCGTTCATCAATTCAACCTTTTTCTTTATTTGATCTAATATATTTTGGTTCCATTTTATGAATTCATTAAGTCATTTCAAAACCGTCCTGTCTCTCCTTTTCAATATCTCCTACTTTTCCTCTTTTTTCATTCTTTGATTACTTTTCCTTATGTAATTACAGTAGGAATGCTTCAATACATAAATGACTTCTTAACTTCTTTCTCAGATCGAATTTTTTTATCCTGAAAGAAAATTTTATCCAAGACCATCTTTTTCTTTCCTATGTGCAACCTAGACTATTTTTTTCCCAAGTTTGAAGAAAAGAAATCATGCAGCCAGTCTAATACTGGTTCATTAGACTTCCTCCTAACTCCTAAGGTTATAAAAAATGTTTTCACTACATTTAGAAATGTTCCTCTGCATCTTTGTAGACTAATCGCTTTTTCACTGTAATGATGTTAAAAGTATCATTAGTCTAATGTATTGGCGGAGTTGTTGTATAAAGAGATTTGAGACTATTCTATCTTTTGGAATTTGCTTTTTTGGACCAGTCTTTAAACAGATTTACAAAAAAACTTAATCTACTACCTCTAAAAAACCAAGTTAAAGACATGACTAACTCACCACAAAATTATGTAGCATATAAATTAAAAATAAACAATAATTTTAAAACCTGTGCCGTATAAATGATACTGCAATAATAGTTAAGAATGACAGGCTCCATAAACTCAACCAATGATTCAATACAAACCGTAAATTCTTAACAATAGACGGTTTTTCAACTAAAATGCCCAAAACCACAGGAGAATTTACATTTAAAAAGAAATATTTTTTATCCAGGTTTTATTCTGCCATTAAAATTTTCCACGGTGAATTTATCGCTCTTCTAGAGTTCATTTTAAGTAGCTATTACTCTTTTCCGTCAACATTAGGTAAGAATATTAGTAGAACCTTGCTAATAAATATCTATCCGATTCAACATTTGACTTTGGACTAACTAGCCAAAAGGCATTCTCTAGATATATGTTTTTACAAGGTTTCTCCAACTGCCTGCGGTTCCTTCCTTCAAAAAGAAAGTAAAGTAAATGTACGTATTAAAGTGTATTAGCTTGAGGAGAAAACCATCTACATATTAGTGGTTTTGATCTTGGGCAAGTTTGGTTTGGTATAATAACGAGTCTTGATATGAAGAAGAAGATCTTTTTCATCTCATCTTATGCAGCAAGGCTTATTATTATAGATTCTTGTGCTGAGCTCATCAACCGCTGATTTCCCAAAAGACGATTCTAGGTGGATAATTTATTGCATTATATACGCCCCTTTATGTATTATAAGTTGCATTCCGTACAAATAATACAAGGAAGCTCTACACGTTTATCCCAATAAAGAAGAACTTCTTCTAAAGCCCCTTCTTCAACATATCAAACGACTAGAGTAAGGAACATTTTACCAAACCAAGTACCTCATATCATATAATATCTGTTTCCACATAAACCCGTTACAACAACTAGTACAGTGTGTACTTCCACCCATTGAACTTTCTCCTATCGTTTATACCAGTCCAAATAGTATCGTAAGTAGGATGATGCCCCTAACTGTTTATTTTATACAAAACCATCATTCATGTTCCATCATTCTTGTTGAAAGTTGAGAAGAAGAAAACACTTTGCTTGTTGAAAGGGAATTGTGAAAGGAGCTAGCACCGCAAACTTTAGCAACTTTGCAGAATTCTATCCGTCTAGATAGACCTCAAAAATATAAACTTCTATCGCTCTTGGTTGGTACCACTACCAAACCAAACAACTACTCTTTGAAAACCACCACATCATATCATACCATACCGGAATCTCATCTTTGTGTACAGAGTACATATGATAATATCGTTCAGAACATCTTTCTCTCCACACAATGACCTCAACTCGCCCTATCAGCCTCATTTCCTCTTGGTTATCTTCTTCTTACTACTTTACTTCTCATGACAAAACTAGCCTTGTGTAATTCATCATTTATCTTTCTCCACAAAAGAAACAACAAATTTATCTCAAAGTTCCTCAATTCCTTCAATTACGGGAGGAGTACCCTCAAGTAACAAACTTGTGTAAGTCTTCAAGTATTTCAGATAAATTATTTCCTTTCTATTCTATTGTTCTTAGTATGACATTTTAGTATCATGAGAATGCATCTTCCTATCTTGTGGTTGCACTCAAAGAAACTTCATTATTCTCGGGATTGTCATTGCCATTACTGAGAAATGAAATTCTGCACATAGCTACAAGATTAGAATTTCCCTTAATTCAAGCTAAATGATTAAAATTCTGCTGTCTTGCTGTAATTGTTTTGGATACGCAGTTCTACAGCAATCAAGCCTGGAATGCTGATTTCCTTTTAATGGCATTCTAATCTTAGCATACAATAGAATGAACACCATTTAAGTAAAATGCCGTTTTACACACCGTATAGAACTAAGAAGACCTATGAAATGCATCCTGTAGAAATGTCATGCAATTTTCTTCAAACTTTTGCTAAAGTTAATGGATAAAAACATAACATCATTCTAGTACAATAGGAAATGAAAAGCATCAATGCAAATTGCATCTGTGATAACACTAGAAAAACTAGAAGTTAACCAAAGTTCCCCATTTTTTATGGTTGGATATAAAAATATAAAAAGCTTTTTCATATTAATAATAATACTTGTTATACCTTTAATGGACTATCGCTGAGGCCTCCGTTTCCACCGTCTTGTTGAATAATTTGAAGTAAAACACTATTCACACTGTTAAAGTCCACCAAAACACCATTAACTCTTTGTAGCCAATCCCCTGAAAGAAATATAAAAGTAAATTCATTACAAAGATCGTTTCGAAATCTTCTAGTAAAAGAGTTGCACTATAAATGCAAATATGAATTTTAAAAGTAATGTCCCCCATCCTCGTATCCCGAGGTGGCCAAAATGCATACAATTTTTCCACTTGCATCCTGCATCTTCCGGAGAAATGTCAAACAGAATTGTAATAAAAAGGACATAAAAGTATGAAGTGATTTCCCAACTTCCACTACCTAATTGAAATTGAGTGATCCAGAGAGGACAAGTCGGATTACACTATCTGACTTTCAGTTTACACAACAGCCGGTTTTAGAGAAAAGTAGTCTTAGTAAAGCCCCTGAGCGCTAGCCAGTTAACACCTATTTGTCTCAATCATCTGCAGCAGGCAGCAGTAGACACCACTAGGGTACTTTCCTCTTTGTTATAATAATACTTAAATCAAGTACAAAGAAAACAGTATAGAAGAGTAAACGAGAAAAGGAAACCAACCTTGTGTATCTACTTTCCCCAGGGATAAGTAAGAAACACATAAAGCCCATTCTTTTTATTTTTTCTGATTTCTCATTCCAATCTATAAACAGGTCAAACAACTACTCTCAGGACTGGGAGCATTCTCATAGATTAAGATCTGTGACTCTTGATTCTTTATTCTTTTATTAAATTACCTTTCATACATGAGTTACCTAATCCAAGATAAGCGCAATTTTAGACTACATTCATAAATTACGGAGGAAAAAAACCTTGTAAATATTAAATTAAAATAAAGTACAGTAACTTCAAATGAGAAAGCACTCAAAAAGCCTTCCTCATTTTTTTCCCTATTCAAACCCAAAAAACATTTTAAGATGTTACCTTACCTTTAATTCAACAATTATTACTCAAAGTATTACATGCAAATATTCATATCCCTTCTACTTGAAAAATTGTAAAAGCATTGCAAAAGCACCCAAATTACATCCCCTTCTTCCTAGTTCTGAGTCCCATTTGTAATAAAGCTCATAAACAACCGAGTAAAGCAAGCACGAGAACATTTTTCCCATGTGATGGGTAACAGAGACAAATTATAAATGTAATGACTACATATAATATTCCTTTTTATCTTTTAATACACATTATGCATATTTTTATACACATTATATAATCCATATTCTTATATAAATGTATACGATTTGATGTGAACTGCTCTTGCTGAAATTGATTATTTATAACATCAAGCAGACATTCCATGACATAGATATTATTCTAGGTGTATACCATCTCATACTAAGAGACTTATATACAACGTAGTCAAAAATATATTACATTAACGCAATGCTTCTATTTCTGGTGAAAGCAAGGAGAAAGCAGCTTCATCATTTATATTGTTCTTTCATGACGCTAATACAAATGTGTAAAATTTCATCCACCTTCCTTTTCTCCTTTCTATACATTTTCACTTGTGATGTGACTCGCAAAAGCAATATGTATGATATTCCCAGACAGCTCCGTAGAATTTCAAAATCCTTCAACCAATTTTTATGCATATACATCTACATCCATAACACAAAATTTAATATAAATATACACAATACAAATGGAAGCAGCTGGTGCTACTGACTACTACTACTACTATACTTTCACAAATGCTAGGGTGTCCCTGATGCATAGTGAAAGCAAGAGTGTGTGTTTGCCTATGTAACTTATGTACCGTTATGTCATGCAACAGCGAATGTTAGATGTGATGTATGGAGAGACGAAGCTGGGAAAGTAATATTTATCTGTGTACCTATTTTACCACTACTTTTACGTAGACTACAGAGGATATTACCCACTCGACTAATATTTATACTAACTTTAGATACTACTTCTACTACTACTGGTAGGGCTGCCACATCGGATAAAATTTCCTGCCTGGTATCCTTCTTCTTAGGAGATGAATGACAAAAAGGCTCGCATGTGACGGGTGAACGAGTGAGAACATTTCACGTCACTTTCTAAGAGCAAGTCAAAAAAATAAACTAGAGAAGGATTGAAAAAGGAGGATAGGAAGATGTGTCATCTACATGAATTTCCATATGATGAGCGACCACCACTTCTTTGATTTCAAGAGCATCAACTTTCTCTACTTGGTTGGTACTAACGTACCAACCAATTGTACTACCTTCTATGAAAGTAGTCAGTCAGTAGTAATAGAAATAGTAGTAGCTACAGTAGCAAACAACTAGGTTGTATTTTTTTTACTTTCAAGAATGTAAGATGATGATAGCAAGATAAAAAATAGAAGATAAGAGCCTTTGGTACTTTCAGTGAGTTAAGAGACTCAGACGACATTCACTGATGCACACACAAATAACGACAAGAAGATGGGAAGGATACAAGGAAATGTAAATTCTAGGATTGAAATTCCTAACAAATGTATCACGATCCACCTTCCTTAGAAGAGCACATCAGAATAATAATAATATGAGTAAGCATTCACGGATCATGATTCTGCATCTTTTCAAATAGAATACAAAAAAGGTCTCCATCAAGATTGTGCAATTTTTGAAAATAGAACAAGGCAATCGGTAAAATGTATTCCTTCGATTTGTGTATCACCTCTTGAGAATTCTAAATAAAAATACAATATGAACAGTTGAAACTTTTATATGTTATGAAGGGGTCCTATTTATTCGTTGAAAACTGAACTAGAATGACAACTAAGATAAAAGTGTCATCAAATTTCAACATCTACAGATGTAGATCGGCACCTTTGTGACAAGACATGTGAAGTCACGCCTTTCCCTAAATTTATTTCGGAAACTTGTCACCTCGACTTTATCTTTGATCATTGGGATAATTTAGCTCAAACCACTCTTGTATAATTCAGTTGTTGGTTTGGAATATGATCCTGATTCAGTTTTAGGGATTTGAGCCGTACAAAGCTGAAAACCGTATTTCCGTAAATTGGATTGCGGATTTACGCCATGACACGATTATAGACAAGGGAAGAAAAAGGCCATATCGGATTTCCTCTAATAATTTAAGCAGTTCGTGTGTCTCTAGTACTGTACTACTTGAGCTTTCACTCTCCGTCAGGGCGTGCGTCTTAGTACATCTTGAAATAATGTAATGCTTTTATACCTGAATTCACAAAGTCTGTACTTTCAGAACTTTCACCGGGGGAATGTATCAGTATAAAAAGATTGTTTCAAATGAATGTCCATAAAACACATTGTACCTCAATCCTTTTCATCTCCCAGGCAAAATGTTCTAACTAATATAACAAATACCAAAAACCAATAGAAAATATCAATCAACAAAGCAAACAATTCACTAAAGCAATACACTATGGTATCTAACGAGCGGTTTGGTTTCCAGTCTGTTCTAACGATCACAGATAAACCAGTTACGTATTGAAATAAGCAACAGCGCAGAAAAACCCTGGAAGAGAAAGCATTATGAAACATGAACTACATGATGAAAAATTCGTTACTATATTGGAAATTCTCAACCCAAAGCACTTTTTTTAACCTTAAATGCTTTCACTTTTTTAACTTGAGCACAAAACATTTACATAATATTCAAAATAAGTATGCCCACAGTATTGTACAGTTTTAGTAACTGATCGATCAAAAATTTTGTTAAAATGGCTTTAGATTTAAAATTTAAATAATTTACCTATTTTGATATGCCGATTTCTGGCAGCAGGTCCATCTGAAATAAATCCAGCCACCATGATTCTCCTATCCTCAGATTCAGTCTTCGTTGCTCGATTCTAAAACAAAGAAAGAAAAGAATTGAACGTGATACAGTTAAAGTTTATAGACTCTCAGTGTTCAACTAAATTAATCCATAAGGTGCTTCGGGCAAATACATTTCTTTTTGAAGTTCATCTACGAAGACATAACATCTACAATAAAAAAAATAACAGTAGTAGGGGTCCATTCAGCTAGTAATAGTAACAACTCTTTCTTTTTCACCTCCTCCAACTTACATATTCAACTGAGTAGCTAGAGGAAATAAGGATTGGATACTCAAATGAAGGAAGATGAGATGAAACTCTGATGGTCTTTAATAAATGAAATGACAATAGTGGAGGAAGTCCATTACCACAAGTGAGTTGAATTTGATGAGTTTCCATCTCATCTACTACAATTCAGAGTGCCACAGAGCTTCCGGATTTTACTAAAGATAAGTGCATCCTGCCATCAGCCCAAAAACTTTCTACGACTTGCATCTCTTTCTTTCTCGTTATGCATGTATTTTTGTTACCATTTCAAGTGTTTCTTTTTCTTACTTTACTAACGATTTCGCCCCAGCAGTGAACATTGAATTGATGACAACCTTAAAGCTTCATACGCACACTTTCCCTTAAATGATCTCACGTATTAGTGTGGTTCATGTTAAGCTGAATGAAAATATGGTTCTTGACATGACCCATGCTGCTTTCTTGCAGTTAGTTTATTTTATACCTAGATATCCAACATCAACGTACAAATCAAAAGAAATTACTCTAATCACCAAAACTTTCTTGAGTGTGAATAATGAGCCCATGTCATTTAATCAAAAAAGCAAACCTAAAAGTAATGAAAAGAGTTATAAGATTTCGAGTGGATATTCCATTCACTTAAATATGGTGGTTTTTTAATGAAAGTAATGATTGACATTGTTGGCTACATAATGAACCGAATTGTAACACCTAGTTTCCATCTGGATTTCATTTCAATCAATTTTAGCAGAAATCTAAGAAATCGGGCTGGTACCTATTAAATGGAAGTACGTGGAGAAAGTAGACTTACATTAGACAATCCAGTAGTTCCAGCCTTGGAAGATGACCTGTCAGAAACACTTGCAGAGGTCTGCTGTTGACTGCCGATGGGGATGCTTGGAGGGACGGAGGAGGTGGATGGAGATGAAAATCTGCTGGGAATGATTCCTAACAATGACTCAACCATTGTCGCTCGTCTTCCTAAGTTGTGCTTACTATATGAAGCAATAGTAAGTTCTACTTGACGTATTTCTCCTTCATGTTCATCTTTAAATCGGAACACTTTTTCCGGAGCCCCGGATCCATTATTTCCTTTGGATTTTGCCTTAGGTTCCTGAGGTCTCATGCCTGAACTCGGGGCGGTTTGTCTACTTTTTAGTGAACTCTCCAGTTCTTGTGGTAAGTCTTGTGGTTTATCCCTCATCTTTGAGCCTTTTCCTCTCTTAAGTAGACGTGATATTTTTCCTGTCCAGAAGATTTTTTTTATGAAAAAAAGATTTACCCCAACACTATTCTATTTAAACTAAAGTACAACATTTATTGCAATGCAGCAGGCCTTATAGGTATTCATTTAATCCCAGAAAAAACTTTTACTCAAAAATAAATAAATTTTTTTAGCATTCCCAGTTCCAAAATCATATAATAAGGTTAGTGCATTTATGTAGTAAGAATTGGAGTAGCTGGATCATTCTACAAGCAACGCTAAGCAATTTCAAGAATTACCAGAGTATAAGCTTTGTCCCCTTTCCGATTTAGTGTTAACAACATTTCCTTCAAGTACATTGATTGGAGAAGGCGACCCAATCTCCGGGGTTCCTTGGAGAGAACTCGAAGAGGATGTCGTCTGGATTTGCTTAGATTTACGGTTAGGTACTGCCCCTGCATCTTCATTTACTGACTCAGATATTTCCGATGTACTCATTTCGGAAAGATACTCACAAAATAGGATACTTCCGTCTTCAGTTGTCCACGATTCAATTTCAGTTTCAGTTCTGAAAATAGAAATATCATATTAGGTAAGCAAACCTCTATAATGTAAAACTTCTTATGGACGTAACACATAGTTTAATTTGGGAGGATGCGTTCTTAATTACTTAAGTTTGTTTGAAATCTTCCTAAAAAGGATTGTCTATTAACTTTAGAACTTCCATATACAGTAGAAAAAAAATTTGCAGATCACTTAAACCTTGCACTGCCTGCATTCTTATTTCATGTTACAATTGCATATTAAGTTCAGGAAACTTATCCAGGCTGGATGCGTATGCATCCAGAATTTAAACTGTAATTAACTGTATAAAATAGCCCAAACGTTTTCCAGAATGTAAACTAGAAATTGACGCATACATTCTTATCTAGGTCATCTTGATACGTATTTATTACCACTTTTGCTTATTTCTATTCTATGATTTAGGTAAAACGTTTGATTATTATGACTTTTACTTTCCTCATCATCTTCATGCCCTTATTCTTATTTCCACGTAATATTATATTTAGGATTTAAAACATTTTTTGTCTTGTA
>JAQGBU010000770.1:0-19352 GCA_034698605.1 Isotoma decorata
TATCGTTTAAAAATAAAATCAAAGGTAGGACCCCTTAGGGGGGCCAACTACCCCCCTGGGGGGCAAGGGGTCAAAAATTTTTTTAAACTGAGTTTTTAATGTCTTAAAACTAATAAATATTTTAAAATATTTCATTTTTTTGGAAAACTTCTATTTCTGCCAAAACGGTAATACCGACAAAACAGTGTGTATTGCATGTAATCGTAGTAATAATAATAATAATAATAATCAATGGATTTTAGTTACGGTCGGTAGCTTCTTGGTAATTGTGTTAATATTATACTATGTTAGTTGAAGGTCCCCAGGTCCTATATCCTACATAAAGCACTTAAAATTAAGTGCAGAAGTAGTTCAGTTTCAGTTAGTAAATATGTCAGGGGCCATAAAAACAATGTAGGTACCTAAGTACATTTGCATTCTGTAATTTGTAATCAGTTAAACAGTACGCATTGTGATTGATTTACAAGATATTTTTATGCAGAGTAGTCATAAAGAAGACTACAATTTTAGATTGGGTCGTTTTGTCTGTATTTTATATGTACTACTTTCTAATACGCATTAATGGGTGATATGGCAGGATAAATGGAAAAGTTCTTAAAAATAATGTTTTTATACTTCTTCCGAACCTTTTTTTATGATTTTTAGGTGTGAGTAAATATCGACTAAAATTAGATTCAGTAGAAAGATTTTCGGCAATAATATTTTCGTTTAGCTTTGATTTTGCAAGCTGTTTAACTTTTAATTTATTTTTATTGAAGACTTATTTTTGTTTACACATTGGCAGAATCCTGCAAATGGTTCCTACATTGTTTTTGCTATCTTGAGAATGAAGTTTGGCATGATTTAATCCTGTTTACTCCTAGAATATGATTTCGTCTAAGTGGAATAGTTTTTTACAAACGATAGTAAAACATAGTATTAAAAGTCAATCAAAAAAGTATAGAGCCAAATAAATCGGTAAATGAAATCAATACTACGACCGTACAAGCCTATACCACCCGAGCAGAAAAGGCAGCAATGAAAGTAATAATAAAGCATGATTGTTTCTTTGGCCCACATATGGAATTTTTAATGAGCCCAACAGAATCAAGAGATCGTCTTCTTTAGCAAAAAAATGAGTAAATCAGATACCATGATCAAAATTATTATACATGTCCATCTGTAGTCTACAACATAATAAATAAAACGGGGATGACAATGGTTAGACAAGGTTATAAGTGTAAAGTGTAACAATGGTGACAAGTCGGCTGCTCCTATGATGCAATATCTATTAAGAACAACCAACCTCAGAAAAAGAGACATTGATGAATATCTAATGTCCTTACAATACTGTAAAAACCATCATGTCATGATATTTTTTATTTATTTTGTATCCTTCATTTGTAGCTGAAGAGTGAAGATGTTAAAGATATTGGTTTCACACATACTTTTTTCAGCAAAAAATATAAATTCTTATAACATACAAGGACTTATGTTCTTGACTTTGAAATGTAAAAAAGAAAAGGGGGTTTAAATGGCTGTGTTCCTAGCATACTAAATGTAAATTAATGAAGGCGTACAAAATAAGATAATACTTTTAATGTACATGTATGAATAATATTGTCACAATTGTGGATGTGAATAGTTAGTCTCTCCTTATAGATGCAGTCATCTTCATATGCATTGAGATGAAGATGAGGATGATCCAGAGTAGAGATATACTTTGAATATTATAAAATCTTATTATTTTTACATGATATCGTGTAATCGTTATGAGATTTAACTATTAAACTGTAAGTTGTGCATGAGTGGTTGAAAATGTGACGAGCTAAACTGGCTAAATAGCATTGTAGAATTATATAACTGCATATTATTGCATTTTCCAATGTCAGATTCAGCTCTATAGAATATTATAACTTGTCTCTCTTCTCTGTCTGGGAGTGAATAATTTGTATAGAAAAACAGGATCTCCTCAATTGGTATTGAATATATATATGGGGTGTATAATACAAAACATAACATGAGTATCTGTATGGATTATTATTATTATTGTACAAGGAGATTGCGAATATAATAATACGATGAGATGAGGCTTATTGCTTGGTTGTTATAATATTGAAAAAGAATGTAAATCTTCCATCGCATTGCAAAGTCTCTGAGTTCGCAGCAATAAGCATGAGGTGAGATTCTTTAGAATTAACTTTGAACATAGTTAGTTGAGTGTAGGAAAGGGTTGATGAGGGTAGTTTTAGCTTTAGGGTCGAATAATATGGCAGTGTTGCTTGAGTTTGTACGAAATAGCATCTGGCATGCATTTTCAACTTTGACCGAACAGGATGGAATTACAGCCCCCAAGTCAAGGCTCAAAGTACTCCTTTTAAATAACTTTTATTTTACTGCTGTCTCAAGTTGGGTTTCATTGAATTAATGTGATCTTGTAAGGCATTCCCAAGTTATTTGTTTGTTTTGATATGAACTTCATCATACTTTAATGCATTTTTTGTCAACTTGAGGCAGTATTCAGGGTGTGTAAAACATGTTTAATTTTAATTTCCTTTAGAAAAGTATCCTCTAGATTCTCTTGAGTGACAAACTTTTTATGATAAAAAATGTTAAGATTTTGTGAGCAAAATTTTTCCTTGAATCATGGAGGACAGTACAAGGAAAAAACTTAAAAATTCCCCTTATATCATTTGGTACATGGAATAACTAAACTGCTTTATTATTGCGTCATATACAGGTATTAGTAACGAGTCTGGGAACAATTCTTGACTGTCAAGGGTTATCATCTGCCTTGGATGATTTTGGATGTTCAACAGTTTTAAATTTCTCCCAATTTGAACAGTATTTGACACGAGAAGTATTTACATCTTTGAGCGATTCACTTAGTAGGAAAGAATTAGCTGTTCTGGAAGGAAAAATTGATGAAGCATGTTGGATAATTAGTAAATCTAAATTAATATCGGACTCTCTCAAGCGAAATCCAAGACTGGATAATGAGTCCATTTATAAACTTTTTCGCATATATTGTCTTTTGGCAGACATCATTCGTGATCCTGAAAACGAAAATGCTCAGGTACTACATACAACACCAGTGTATCCTATTATTATAGATGATGTAGAAATCTAAATCAAAATATTTGATGCATTGTTTCCATAAACATTAAACAGGTTTTACTGTGTTCCGAGGAAGCCGATTTAGTGTTCAACAAATTTATATCTTGTTTAAGCAAAGAATGGGATCTTAAAGAAGATTTTGAGGTATTATTTTTACTTCAGCATTCATACATATTGCTCCTATTACAAACCCTTAATGTTTCAACTTTTTTTTTATTTTGGGAATTCCTATCTTCTAGTGCTTGTTTTCAAACGCCCTCTTCGAATTCCAAACCTTCCTCTCTGTGATTGAATTGAAATTTTTAAAATATTTTGAAAAAGAAGAAGTCGTAGAAGTCATAAAGGAATTACACGAAGAATTTGTGGATGATATCATAAAGAAGGTAAATTTGTATTGAAATTGATTTGTTTTCTTACAGTAATAGCTTATCGATACCCATCCTTCTTATTTATAAGTGACGTGACATATATTCGTTTTTTACTTAGGGAACTCTTTTGAAGCGTGGGGAATATTTTCATAAATACGTAGAGAAACTCTTTGTTCTGAAATCGTCAGGTTTGACTTATTATGCAAATCCACGAAAACCCAAAGTAATTGAGTTTGATTCACAAACTCGAATTGAAGAAGTTCAGGATCAACCGAACTCAAAGTTTCATCAATTTAGTGTCATTACCTCAGATAGAGTACTCCAGCTAGCCACATTGGATAAACGGTATGAATAAAAGAATTTACTTTAATCAAACTTTTTAGCATAATGAAGTGCACATTCTTTCCTTCGTATATTTAAGGTACCGTACACAATGGCTTACATCTTTGAGATTAACGCTGTCAAGACTTCATTGTCAAGAGTCCTACGGTCGTTATCTAAGAAACAAAAGACGTCTTGAATGGCATAGGATTCGTATACGACGGCAAGTTGAGAATGACAGAACAAAAGAAATGCTCGAAGAAGAGAAACTAGTATGTTTAAGTGGATATCCTTGTACTGCAAATTATTCACAATCTTAAATAGATAAGATATGATCCAGTAGAAATAAATAATTATTCTTTTAAAAGGCAAGACAAGCAGCAGAAGATCAAGCAAAGGAACTTGCCCAACAAAAGGCTATCGAAGAAGAACAACGAAGACACTTGGAGGGGATGAGAGTTCAACTCGAAAAACTTTTAGCTGAAGAAATCCAAGCAAAAAAAGATGAAGAACTTGTAAGAAGTTTGCAAGCAAGAATTCTTAACGAAGAATGGGAAAAACGGGAGGAACTGGAAAAATTGCAAGATGAACAACGGAAATTACTAGATGTTGAAAGGCACAAATCTAAGACGTATCTTCAGAAGCAGCAAGAACTAGAACGTCAACTTGAAGGCAAGAAAGACAAGCCTGATCCCTTACCACTTAAAACTAACAAAAATTAATCAATTGTCCTTCAGTTATTCAATTTCACGGCTAATCTTTCGTATAACCGTATTACATGCATACACATCTTACTACTACTACTACTACCACTACCCTTCTTCTGAATATAATCATGTGCGTCTATACACATTTTAATACCTTAATACTCTTAAATATTTTTCTCAAATAGAAAATAATTTGAAGCATAATTTTATACAAAAAAAAATATTTTAGAGGCACAAGGAAAGCTCAGGGAAATTGAACGAGCAAGAGGGGAGATGGATGTTGAACTTAGATCTGCCCGACTAAAAAATCAAGAAAGAAATCGTGAAATTCTGGAAACTCGTTTGAAACTGTTCAGTGCACCTATTGTTGAAGATGAGAAAATACGAAGAGCCAGAAGAAGTGTCAGTATGAGAGAAGGGCGACAAACAGCCCCTTTAAGGGCACCGAATCCCACTTTGCCCCGAATTGAGTTTGACCCCTCATAAGACTACTTTCAGTAAACAAAGGAATCAATTTATTATTATTTTTTTGTGAATGCAGGCAAAAGAAATAACATCCATACCTAATTCCAGTTAAATTTTAATCCTGTTTAACTTTAAAATTTGATTTAAGGTTATGCTATACACATTAGAGCTATAGAGCAAACGTTTTTGCTGTCATTTTTTTGCATGCTGTTAACATCTTGAGTAAATTATCAATTTAAGCAGGTTTTCTACTGGAGTATTGCAGTTGCATCTTTCGGTTATCTCATACATTTGTTATGAACATGATTAGTGGAGTGGGTTTATTGTGACATTGAATTAACATTTAACCTTGTCAAGTGCTTTTCTGTTGCATTTATGCAACTAAATTAGTTGAATATATAGTATTAACTATTGAATTAAAATAAATCTGTCCTATTGGCATTCTCCACTCTAATATTGATGAATTCTGTATTTGTTTCAGTATATGTAATACCTAATTTGTAAATAATTTATATAACTGATGGTTTTTGTAGCTATTAGTAAAACACATACACGTTTCTTTTATGAAATAATATTATGCTCGCTTAATTTTAGAAATCGGTTGTATTCCCATTAAGTGAGTTGCTTAGCTCCCAAAATATACTGAACAATAAACACTGCGGAGTTCTGAAAATCTGAATTTATTAACCAATTATAAACTTCCAAATTATTTAGTGCTGTTTTTTTATTCATAAATATGATTAGTGCTTCATTATTAAAATAAAAAGCAGTAGTCCGCTTTGAAATTCTTTTGAACCATCCGTATGTTAATGTATCAAATTTTTTGTTTCAGTTTCTCCCATTTTTTAATAGTAATAAGTTTTGTTCTTCTCGTTTGTAGCCAAAAAATTTAAATTTGAAGATGCATTCAAGCAGCTATACATTTTTTGTACTTCTAAAATCAGTAGTTGCAGCCAGTTTGTTTGTATGCCCTTTCTTATTGTAGTGTCATTTCAGATTCAGTACAATAATTACTGGTCTCCTACCGGGGAAACATTCTTAACCTAGATTGACATAAATAGTTAGGTTCGGATTTTTCCGATTAATTCATTCATTAATTCATCGCCGGACATCTTATTACATATAACCAACTTATACGTATAATAATTTTATAACATATAGTTTTCTAGAATCTAGATTATGTACATTAGCCAACTATAGTTAACTAAAGTCTTTTTGTCTCTGTCGTATGAGTTGTATGTATATTTTTATTCTTAAAGTTTATAATTTAATTGTCTTAGACTTTTAGTCTTAACGTTAGATCGTTCCAACACTTTATAAATTGATTGTATGCAGAGTTTTCATATAGTTTTACATCAATATGTTGTTGGTGTGATTACAGTTTTTGTTTGTATTTGTAGTAGTACCATTTTTCTTCCTGATTTTGTGTAACAAAAACACATACCTAGCTACAAACATAAAGCACTATGAATAGGAAACCTGAATTTAACCATTCAAGCCAGAAATAAATAGAGGTAGGGATTTTAATATTGAATCTAGAATTAAATCAAGAATTAAGATTGTGTCATACATGTACACATATTTCACGTTACGTTACACACGTAACAATAGTACCCACTGTATTCTATTTACCGGAAAATACCAAATTAAAGATAGTTTAGGTTACATAAATGCTCCTTGACGTAACTGACACGAGAGAGTTATTGGACTGTTCTGACTAAAGAAAGAAGCTTGACTGATAAATATATTATGTTCAGTGTACAAACGGATAATAGAGTGGACACACTGACTGACAACTGACAAGTAATATACTTTTATGCATGAACTTTTATCTTTAAAAAAGGATTAGTCAGCTATTCAACTCAAGAGATGAAGGAAAGCCCCCAATTGGAGTTTTGTAATCCTGTAGTTGGCAAGTTTGACAAATAATTTTGTAAAAACTGGATGTTAATAATACTTAATCAAAAATGCCATCCCTACGGCTGCATGAATTCAGTATTTACAGTGACAATTATTATTATGAAACGGGAAAAAATAAAATGCTTGATATTTGTGGCAAAATATTTTACATTTATGACCCAACCGTATATTGTAATATTAAGATTTTATCTTTTACATAATCAAGTAAAACTTTACATTTACGGTTGAATTTTATTGCAAAAATTTCTAGAAGGAGAATTTAAGATTGCAGGTGAAATAATAATGGCATTACTTTCGTCATACCGCTCACTAGTTCGCTCATTCAGGTGCAAGGGCATTTTTTCAATTAGAGGAGTTGATGTACCAGATAATTAGCTGGGTTTGCATTCAGCATTATTTTGATCTAACTGTGAATTAGTGATCAAGAATGATTAAGTTTTACAATAGGAAGAAATGCCTTTCATTCATTAATAGTGGCCACCTGTGAGGTTTCGAGTTTCGACTGAGATTCCTAGACATATAATTATGGGAGGAACCATCCCGGCTTTAATTCAAGGTTTTATTCATCGACTTTTTTCCCCTAAAATTCCCTTATTCCTTTGAGATATTCAGTCAACCTTATTTTGTCAGTGTTGCATGTACTACGTCAAATGAAGATTGATGCGAGTAAATACCGATATCTCTACCGTCAAACTGTTCAGTTTGCAACCAAGCTACTTGGAGATCACAGAACCATGACTTCCTCTCCGTTTTACTTTGAAAGTGGAAAGCTTTTCTGCGAACAAGCCAATATAGAAGATCTGTGCAATTCAATAGCTGCTAAAACTCGAAATGTGTCAATAAATGGGAATTCGTAAGTTTTTAATCTTGATATATTAGATTTATATTTGTGAGAAATATAATTACAGGGATCAGAAGACGGTAAGAAAAAATAAAGCACAGTTTTGGAAATTTCTGACAGAATTATTGTATGAGTATGAATGAAATGAAACGCCAGGAGTTTTTATTGTGGCTTTGCTGTACAAATGTAGGTCAAACTTGAGAGAGTCGCATAATATGGAAAAATAGTGAGACATATGAGACTCCATGTGAGCATAAAAATGTTCAGTTATGAACTCTTATCTCGGTATTGGAATCCTGCCTAAAAATAAATTGTAACTTTGTAACTCCTCTTCGGTAACTAATTTTACAAGTACTTAATTATTTTGTTTGCATTACCAGGATTAAACTTTTTTCCTGGTTTATTAATTTCATTTCATATCCGATGTTGTTCTTTCTTGTTTATGCCAATGATTTATTGCTAATTGCTCAGACTTTTACAGAGGTTTCTTAAAATATGAAGATTGTGTCTAAATATGTTGACACTTGACATCGATTAATCTATCTGGTAATTTTATGAATTAATCAATAAACCAAAAATTTATTATAGGATTGAGATCGATGTTCCATCAACACCTGCATTTATCTACAGTTCAGCAGCACTAAAACGCAATGTCTTTAATTACAAGGATGCGATGAGACAAGCTAATATTAAAGGCCGGTTGGGGTAAGTTGAGACGTATATTAGAATTAAGAAAGATTGGAACACCCGACCCTGACCGTAGTAAAATCCGTAGCTGCCAAGGCCTCCGATGTATAGTCATCCGTCCCTTTACAGTACCTGGATGGAACGTGCAGGGGCGGATGACCGTGACGTCAAAGGCCTTGAAAACCTATATTTGACGTAGTACGGTATTTGCCTTATTTTGCTTTCGGTTACGATATTTTATCTGATTATGTGGTAACTGGTCAATAAGATTGTGGTTATCTAATATTTTGGATTTATTTAAGGAAGAATACATTTGTAGTTATGCAAGTCTGTTGTATTTATATCTAAACATTTTCCTTGTGTAATAATATATGATTTTACTGATTATCTAAGCTGTTTAACGTTGTGTAAAATGTAGCCTGATTTTGTAAAGATATGCTGTTAAGGCCAATGGAAATCAAGGTGTACTACAAGCCTTAAAAGAAAACGGTGTTGATATTCTGGTCACCGTGTCTGGAAATGAAATTCTAGCAGGAATGAAAGCAGGCTTTAAGCCTCAAAATATCATTCTAAATGGGAACGGGAAACAAGAGTAATGTTTGATTTTTATTGCGTTTAAAAACCTAATAACAGTGAAAGCTGTTGTAACGTTACAAGTTTTATTTTCTATATAGTTGGGAAGTTAAATTGGCAATCCATCATGGAGTGATTTTAAATGTAGATTCCATTTTTGATGCTTCAAGGATGACAGATATTCATAAAAAGTTTTTTCCAGAAAAAGAAGGTTTAATATAATTTAAGATGCATTCTTCTGTGTTGATCATGATAAGATTATTGAAAATCATTTTTTTAAAACATAAATCAGTAAAAGTATTACTGAGATTAAGACCAAACGAAAATGTACATGGTGACGATTCATCCGTTCATCCATACGTAAATACAGCAGAAGATTCTAAATTCGGTTTCGATATGACGGACTTAGATGAAGTTTTAGGAATCCTTGAACAGCAAAGAAAAATTCAGATCCATGGGATTCACTGTAAATTGGTTTCATTGATATTAAATATAAAAAATAGTGGCAACCTTCTCCAATTTTAAGCTAAACTGATCATTTCAGGTCACTACGGAAGTTGTATTTATGACCCTGGAGTTTATCGATATATGGGTGAGCTAATGGCTGAGATGACTGCCGAACTTAAGAAAAGAGGTTACGCTATTGAGGTTTTGGATATTGGTGGAGGAATTGGTATAAACTACCATGAAAATTTTCCGGGTATAGAGGGTTTTTTAGCAAAAGACGAAGAAGTTTCTCCATTTGAGTCTGTTAAGACTTCTCAAAATTCCAAAAATTCCAAAAATAACCAACACACTCCGGATATTGGACCATTCATGCAAGCAATCTCTGGTATCATACCAAGTGAGATTACAATAATCGTGGAACCTGGCCGATCTCTGGTTCGTAGTTTCTGAATAGAATTTCCCATCATCCGCAAATTACTGTTAATCATCTACCTTTTCCGCTGTTTTCAGGTTGCCAACACGGGCATACTTATTTCTAAAGTCCTTGGTTCAAAAACGGCAGGAGAAAAACGTTATATGGTGATAGACGGTTCTATGGCGGAAATAATTAGACCGTGTCTATACGGCTCTCATCACCAAATATATCCCACGACCCTTAAGAAGGGAATCCCTGTACGAGTTTTTAAGTACCTCAAGTAAATATTTAATCATATTATTCAATATAATGTGGCTTAACTAAGAGCTATCTACTTCAATTTCAGTGGTTGACGTATGATGTGGTCGGTCCAATTTGCGAAACGGCTGATTTCTTAGGGAATAATGTATTATTACAAGAGTGTGCTGAGTACTTGGCTATAATGGATGCAGGTGCATACTGTTCCTCAATGTCGTCGAACTACAATATGCGACCCCGTCCAGCCGAAGTAAGATTAGTAATTTAATACGGTAAAAGCATTTCTTCTGTGTGATTAAACATTCATTTTACATGTAGATCCTTGTCTCCGGTTCATCATGGAGATATATACGACAGCGAGATACCTTTGAAGAAATGATAGTGAATACGTGATAGGTCGTTGGTTACTTCCGTTTGAATCGAATGAAGATTTAAAAATAAATATTTGAAATATACTGATTGAGCTCCGATGTATAGAAATCATAATATTTATTATTTGGAATGTTTATATTTGATATTTCACACTACTACTTTTCACAAAGGTACTGACTACTACATTATTGTTACTTATTGACATTCGAAAAAAACTACAATGACATATTTTTAAGTTTTGGTACTTTGTATGATTAATCTCATCACAGTGACTATGAACTAAAACCTGCTTATGTCTCTACCAAAATAACACTTAAGTGTCACTAAAAATATTCTTGTACCAGATCTGATTTATGACTTGGACAACCTTGGCTGCCATTGACTTAAACTTATGAACTACGGTAATTAATTTAATGATCTATAAACGTATACGATCAAGGATATATTTTTTTCGTCAAACTGAATTATCGACCGACAAAGTATATAAAGACATCAATTCAAAAATCAGTAATGCAGTGAAGTGCATTAAGGAGCCGTTATCACTTCTACTAATATTCCCCTTATTGCACGAAACAGAGACTGCATACCAAAACAAAAATCAAAAAAAGTTCATTAAATTATTAAGAAAAAATTCCACATGCTGCCCGAATATGATTAATTATCATCCGATATCCGTAGTTAGTGTACTTGCAAAGCGAGACACCACTTGGTATTTGTCTAGAACAGTTTTGATCAATTACATGTCCGTGCGATAGTTTTGATGAAGCTCGGGCTTGATGTCGCACACGAATTCCAACAACCGTCCGATTACCTATTTATAATTTATTAATAAAGTAAACCCTCCTGAACACTTGTGTTTCTTATGTTCAACTCATAAAATAACTTATTTAAACATACTTTATCTTTATTAGAAGCAACTTGGTGTTTCATGGCTTCAATCTTTTGAACCGTATCAGCATTTATTCTCGCCTCGACATCTTCTCGTGAACCCATATGCTATAAACCAAAACAAAAAACATAATTAGTTAAATAATTCCAGCTGCAAATACTGTCATTACCTGTTTTATATTTTCCTAATATTAAAGCCATAGGACAAACCTTGGTTTCGAAATCCTTAAATGCCTTCTCTCGTTCTTGACGATATTTCTCAATTTCCTGTTGGGCTTCTTCCTTAGCCTGCTTTAATCGGCGAGCTTTCCCTAAAAGAATCCGAAACAGTTTAAACCATTAATTCATTAGCTCAGGAAGTCCAATTCTCCAATCCACTCAATTTACTATAAACGATTCTTCTTAATATTTTGTCATTTATTCAATTCTACTATTTCGCATCATAATTCATAAAAATAAAATAAATAATTATTACTTTTTCAATGCATAGCTGCTTCAAATTGCATTAACCTTTAAAATTGATTATGGATTAGTTTCGAAATAAAATTGGTTGCATTTTCAGTAAAAAAATAATTATTACTATTATCAGAATGTATCAATTCTTTGTCCCATGCAAATGGCCCATTTGCATTGTCAAAGAAGACACGGAAACAAGTCAAAAATCAATACAAAGCTACACGTAACCTAACAAATGCATCCATTCCAATTAAGATGAATTCGGTTTACGCCCAAAAACAAGTTAACTTTTAGAATAATATTAAATAAGAAAACTCCTTAAAAACCCCAAAATTAGTGACTTTCTTTGAACAAGACTTACTTTTACGGGCTTCAGCAACTTTCTCGGCTGCTTTCTTTTCTGCAGCTAACAATTGCTGAATTCCTTGTGTTTGGGATGCCATTTTTTGAAACTTTATTAAATTATTTGGAATATATTTCTACGTCTGTCTTCTCCCTATCCTGTTTATCTCTCCACTTGGTCTTGTGTTAGAATGAGAAATCACTCCCTTGGTCTCTCTGCTTCTGCTGATCACACCCAAACCCAACTCATTCTATTTGCATGTTCCCAAATCCTATGGAGCATACATATATTTAATGCCACCACCACCAGTAGTCAGGAGGAATGAGAGATTCCTTCCATTTATACAGAAACCAAAGTAGAATTGAAATTGAGTCACGTGGAGTAACATGACCCCACCCATTACGGGTCATACTTCGGGGACTTCCAATATTTTTCCATCCACTTGGTTTTTGGTGGGAATTGCACCCGCGAACGGCGATACATCATCATCCTCCAGAAGGTGTTTTTCTTTTCTATTTTGCAAAAAATAAAGTCAAGATGCAGATGGCATGGAATTTTCAACCATTATTGTTACCAGACCAAAAGGCTCATATTATGGTAGTCAGCGATGTCAAATTAAGGCTGACCGATCTTTCTGGGATTTTTTTTATCTCTGTGTTGCATGTTGGAGATGACTACTAAAATTAACTGCAGACATAATTTATATAGTTAAAGTTAATAAAAAGCTAATAACCGTATGAAAGTTAATAAGCCCCCCCCCCAAATACGAATAACCGTTTTATTAGCTAATAAGCCCCAAAAATATAATAACCGTATGAATAGTTAATTAGCCCCCCGAATACTAATATGAATAGCTAATAAAAGGTAAAAGATAGGTAGAGATGACCATCTATCACAAAAACTAATACCTTTTAATAGGTTAAATGCTTAATAACGTACTACTAAAAGGGCTAGGGGCCCTATTAACACGCTATAAGCTATCAACACGGTTATTAGCTTTTACAAAGCCTTTTACATATTAAATAAAGCCTATCTCATCACCCCTACCTAACTCACACATTACACGCACAGGATATAGATGAACAAAGTCCTTGGGAAAGATCGGTTAGCACAGCTTGAATGTGCCATCACTGGTTTGGCCATACCTCCTTATTCCAGAGTACATAAAAACTTCCCTCCTACCTTTCTTCTCGTTTTTTTTGTCTACAATATTATCTTAAACTTTGTCCTGAGGGTGAGGATTATGTCTGAGAAAAATGTCATTTTAAAAGTTACAAGTTCTAGAGGTGTATTCATTCACTGGAACCCTTTTGTGTTCAGTGGAATTCTCAGCTTAGATTAGAGAGACAAGAAGGGGGAGTCCTATTGCCTGGGAATTTCTTTCTTTTGGAATTATAGAACTTTGCACCTAACAGTTGGTGCCGGTGGTGGTGGTTCACTTAAGAATACACTTATTTCCACTTACTACACAGGATTAGAATATTAAATTAGATAGAAATTAAGTAACAATCAACAATGGGTTGGCATAACAGAGTTTGAGCTGTTCGTTTGAAAATCATGATTTCCGTGTGGGGGTTTCCTTATTGTATATTTATGTAGACTAAATAGGAATGTAATTAGTTAAGGTCCATAGTTCAAAGTACACAGGTGACAGGGCTCAGCTTAAATATAATGGAATCTTTTGAAAGGACAAATAATTACTTATTAGGGAACTCTTTGTTGTGTATTACTCAACTTTTAAGTCATCACGTTGTTAAATCATGAATCAGTAGTCGACAATCAAGCAAAGTGTGCCTGAGTTACTTTGTACTTGGAATATAATATCTAATATGAACATGAAAATTAAGGTTTGAGGTTTGGAATGAATGTGGAATGAGAGACCTACAAGCTAATACATAGTAAGTGTCAAAGGCAGAGGGCAGGTCAATTTTAGTATGTGTAGTAGTTTCAAGAAGTGTGAAGTGAACAGCTGATAATTTTTATAATATGTAATACATAATAATTGTTAACTAATCGTGAATCGTGATGTCTAGCTAACGTATATAAAATAGTAAATAGTATGGACATGGAGTATGTGATAGTTGATAGAAAGTAGAACTCCACTGGAGAGATTAATTTGAAGATTTGTTTCAGGTCAAAGTGCAAAATATAGATTCAAAAGAAGTTTGTTTGTTGTTCTTCATGTTTGGTTACTGTTATCCCTTGGACGTTAACTTGGAAGGGATGAAAGATGATTGTAAAGCACATCAGAAAAGACTTTTACGAAGTCCTGTTCGGCAAGGTATTGTTTTTTCACAAAAAGGACTCGCTTTAATTAATATTCTTTGTAATTTTTGGTAATGCTATAAATGATTCAAGAAAAGTCAGCAGAAGTAATGGTAGTTGGTTGGGGTTAGTTTTGAATGTGCTGCAAGATTGGGGTGCAAAATCTTCCCGACCCTGGTTTCAGGCGAATAGGCAAAATCGGATAGACTTTTTTTCCGATTTTTTACTTATCAAAAAATAAAAATTTCAGGCATATTCCGATTTCTGGTTCACGGTTTCAGGCACATTTTAAGATTTTGCACCCCCGGTAAGAATCAGCTTAGCAATCAGTGATCAGTAACAATATAGCAATGCATGTCTCCACCCATCATGTAAGGGGGAAGGTGAAGGTGAAATTGAAAACTATAATGTAAATCCAAATCATCATTACTTTTTTTTTTACTCCACAGCGAATCCTGATTCTAGCAAATCGAGATGTCGATGCAGTTTGCACTTCAAAGATTCTTACGGAACTTTTTCGAATAGATGCCTTTATCTTTTCCCTTGTGCCTGTGGATGGGCTTGCAAGTTTACAAGAAACCTTCACGGAGTATGCTGCAACGGTATGATTGAATAGTTTAAACTTTGAATATTCAGTTAGTTCTACACTGGCAATTAAGAGATTTACACTTTTAATTAAATTACACACAAATATGTATTCTATTACATGTTATGTTGGCGATGTTGGTATGTAGAATATAATTGACATTCTTGATTTGCATTGGCAGGTACAAATAGTTCTATTGATCAACCTTGGAGTTGGCATAGATATATTGGAAATGCTTAATCAACCTAAGGACAAAATATTTTTTGTTCTTGATAACCATCGACCTGTTCACGTCGCAAATTTTTATAATGAAACTAATCAGGTAAGAAAAAAAATAACTGACGTTCACTTTGGTATTTCTATTTATTTTTATCTTGTTATAGATACTTAACTCTTAACTGTTTTGTTTCAGATTAGGCTTTTGACTTTGGATGAAAAGATCGAAATACCAGCTTTTGATGACATTTTCCGTGCTGAAATCGTAAGCTTTTCTCACCTTGACAAATATGTTTTGTTTTGTATCTTTGAAATAAGACTGATTATTATTATCCTACAGTCAGATTCAGAAGATGATGACGAGGAAGAAGACCAAGAGGAGGAGGAAGAGCTTAATGAAGACGAAGATGAAGCTGTTCCAGTTGCAGGTCGGAAGAGGAAGCGACGTACTAGCAGAGAGAAAAGAGAACAACTGTCCGAGTGGGTGGAACGACGACATGAGTTGCTATTCGAGTATAGCCAATTTAGTTACTTTGCACCTCCTGTGAGCTCAATTTTTGATAATGTTGTATTTAATGTTCACATTTTGATTTCTTGTATGAAACAATATTTCTACTTTTGATAGTCGGCTTTAATTGCATTGGAATTGTCCTGGTCAATGTCCCGAGCTGACACTCAATATGTATGGTGGGCCATAATTGCCCTTACAGATGCACTTGTCTTGGAAAGGATGACCCGTCGAGATTATACTTTAAAAGCTGCACAGCTTCATAGTCATATTGCAAGAATAACAAATTCTCAAAACGCTCCCAGGGACTGTCTGAAGGTTTCTTTCGAAGCAGAGTGCGTTTTATAGTGTTCTATAATACTTATATGCGTTTTGTAGTAAGCATGATCTTTTCAGTAAATCAGTGACAAAAATATTTATTTTTAGACTGTGCTTCTATTTATATCGACATTGGAACTTATACGACAGTATAAAGATGTCTCCACAAAGTGCTTCAACTCTTAAAACTTGGACGCTGAAGGGAGAGAGCCGCTTTCATGAATTACTAGCAGAATTGGGGTAACATTTTAGCATGATCATCATTGTAGTTTTTTTATATTGGAAGTGGAAGTCATTTATTGATGTTTGATAATTATTAATTTTTCACGGTTTTATTATTTAGGTTACCTTTAACTCAGTGCCGTCAAAAATACAATGCAATGGAGCTAAAGTTCAGGAAAAAAGTGAAAGATTCCTTTTTACTCCCTATAGTAAAGGACAAGTATAAATTTGATGATATTACAGTCGGGTCGTTTGTCTCTGAAATCGGTTACCGCCCAAAACAAAGCGCATTTGACAGCCAACTATGCTGCTTGGCTCTTTTAGAGAATCCAGACATAGGGCTATCATCAACAGAAAAATTTATGGAAGCATTAGAAAGCCTTTCAAAGTAAGTGATTTGATTAAAATTTCATTTGTCGCACTGATAATCATTAGCATTTTCAAATTACAAAATCATTTGCTTTCACAGAACCAGTTATGGTTTACAAGATAAAGGATTGGAACTGTCAAAGGTTTTTATCAAAGCAACTTACCGGCAAGTTCAAGCGTTTATCAACATGAACCACGTTCAACCTCGAGGTGGATATCTTTTGGTTCAGCTACCAGAGGTGATTGTTTTATCCTTGTCATAAACTCGTAAACCAAGACTATAAAACGCAATTTTCTAATATGTTTAATTAATAGGGGGCCCCTGATGCAACCTATTTCACCAGTCCCAGCGGTCTAGTAATGTTAGCTCAATTTACTCAAAAAGCTGCTATCGCCTCTTCTAAAAGTAGAAGGTGGCGTAGTATGCCAATGGTTCTTTGTGCTCCTCTTTCTCCAGAATATTGGTCCGTCGTTGGAATCAGACCTATGAATTTTGATCTCCCGAAGAAGTGAGTTCTTAAATTAAGTTAAGCGAGATTCGTGATCTAGATTTTTTTAATGTGGAATTTTTTCTTATTATTAGCCTTTTTGGAAAGCTGTTTGAAACATTAGCTGAAAGACTGCCAGATAAAGTATTGTTGGATTCTGTCGATGCCAATGTAATTCAAGTTAGAAGTGAGCAGAAGGACATGTTCTTGGATTTACTAGAAGCTTGCATGTTGTGAAAGTAAAGGTTAAGTTAAATTGTAATATATGTTGGTAATTTTAAGCATGTTTTTCGTACCGATATCGCATTTTTTAAGTTTTTAGTGATTTGTAAGTACTATTTATTGTGGTTTTTTAAATTTTAGTTATTCTTTTTCGGTGCATACGTTGCAAATGCTCGTCGTACGATTTTGTCTTGTTTAAAAATGTATTCGATTCCGTTATTGTTGAATGTTGACCTTAGAAAATGATAAATTAAGTGAAAACAAGTAGAATAAATACCTTTTAATCTAATTTTCTGCTCCTTAAAATCTGCCACAAATAATGTATATTTGTAATTTTTTAATTGTAGTGGAATTTTATCGCCCAGTATAAACATTTTGAAAGGAGCTGGTTAAGCTTTAACTTGTAATGCGTGGTAATTGTTAACACATAGATAGTTGTTCGCTCTTTAAACTGAAAGTTGGCTGAAAATAATGTCCCCCAATGTTCAAAATTGCAAGTTAATTATGTCTCTTCAATATGTTGACAGATTGATATGCTAATGCTAATGCTAATTTTTAAAAACTTTTTTTCTGAAGTTTCAATCATGCCCAGGAATGCACGTGTTATAGGTGAACCGTTTTCCTTTAAGCCCTAGTTTTAAGCTGAAATAGTCTTTGGTAAAGGAGTAAACAATAAAAATAGAGTAATTGTCAGTTTAAAAATTATGTGAAATGTCATCTTTTCAATTTATAATGCAGTCTGGTTTGTGTCTGAAATATAAATTTACTTTTGTTTTGTATATGTATGTATGTACTAGTTTGAATTATGATATTGATATTTGTTCTTTTTTGGTTTATTATTATGCCTTGGGATTTCCCTTGTATATTGAAGTTTAATAGTAATAATTGTTGTAAAGCTTGCGTAACTAAACTGACCTATTGTTTTAAAATTATTCCAAATAAAGCCCTGTGTTTATCTAACAAATGGATTTGTTCTTTCCTTGTATACAAAATACAAAAAATAGCCTTATAATGAAAAATTGCATTCAAAAATCGAGAAGAGGCTGATCTAGAATGATAGATTGTATACATAGTTGGATTGGATGAATGGTTGGTAACAAAATAACTAGAGTTGAAATTGGTTTAAAAAGTATCTGGTCTTATAAATAACACAATGATTCAAGTAGATGTAAAAGCGCCTCTTGCATACACTGCGGTTGCATAATCAGATGAACCGACTTTGAATATATCGATACTCAAGTTGGTTGTGAGCCGTCTGAAATTTATGGAGGAATTCACGAATAGAATTTTCATCTGCATTTTGACTATTACTTGCAACTGCATAACGTGAATTGGGTATATCCATGATTACTAGATGTGAAGAAGATTCGTCCAAATCTATGAAGATTCGTAGTGATTCTGACAACTCACACTGAAAAAAGCAGAAAAAAATGAAGATGAGAAAGTTGAAAATATTATTACGGAGATGAGCATATGTGGATAGAATGTGTTATTTTATGGTGTGTTGGCTGCAACTTTGTACCCAATCTGGGCATATAATACCACTATTTGTTGGAAAATTGGATTCTTACATTTACTAAATGTAGTTGAAAGAACTGAACGGAGACAATACAAAAATTCTCCCTTAAAAGACATACAAAAAGCAAAATCCATTCGGCAAAACGATAGCCTTAGGAGACCACTGTTCACATACAAACTGAAACTTTGGTGTGTGGAAAAATCTTATAGCATGTTTAACAAAGAAAAGTTCCATTCGAACTATTTCACATTACAGAACAAATGCAATGAAAAAGTGCTTACATCAGTTGCAATGAAGAATTTTGGCTGTATTGCTTCCTCGGTGTCTGATTCCATGAATTGTGTAGCAATTGGTAAAAGAGCAGTTTCTGTTTTCTCATACTCTGCTTCATCAACCCCTGAAAGTTATTGGGTCTGAACCTCTTACTCTGTTTGGTACTTCTTACAGGAGTTGAGTCGGCGAAGCTAGTCTTTTATTTTCAT
>JAQGBU010000771.1:0-19329 GCA_034698605.1 Isotoma decorata
ATGCAGTCTTGAGTTATCGTTAAAACGACAGACAGACCGACAGACCGACAGACCGACAGACCGACAGACCGACAGACCGACAGACCGACAGACCGACAGACATACCGGGCTAATAAGCCCTAGGCTCGGGCTAAAAAGTTAAATATCCTGTTTACATTTCCTTTAATTTTATCTATCTAATGGGCACTGGGGGCTATTTTGTCTACATTTCAAAGTTGCGTTCCCAATGTGATGGGATTATATGTTTACCAACTTTTGTGGCCTGTAGGGGGTTCTGAATCATAAAATTCCCAGCAAATGACGTCAAAGCGTTGGCTGCGTTGGTAAATATTCTAATTAAAAATATATTTCCTTACAAAATTAGTAAAATTAATTTTAAAATGATATCAGATTTCAAGAAACATTTTTTTTTAACTTAAAATGAGGGTTTATTGTTACAACAACAACCTACCATCCAGTCTTCTTTGAAATCTTTGAGAGTTGAATTTCATAGAAGGAAAAAGAAACCACGATACATATATTTTAACTAGACGAGTCAAAGGATTTCAACTAAATACCTTCATGTGTCTAAATGAGTGTAAAGTAATTTTTAAAAAGTATTTTTTGTTTGTTTAAGGAACTTTTGTGGGAATTTTTTACTTCATGCTGAGTAGTGCACATTTCGATAGTGTCACTAACTTTTCCACTCTCTCAACTTTGGAGAAGGAACTTTCTCTGCCTACTCAAACGGTATAATTTCCTTTTAAATGCTCAGAAATCACGTACAAAACTTAATTCTATAATATATTTCATGTGAAATGAGACTGGAGATGGATGTGAATGATTTGACATGCCAAACTAAATCTTTAAGTCATACCTTTTAAATATTTAGCACTTTTAGAATTGAAAGTAAATAGCAACCATTAAATCTAAATGTTGCCTTTGAATTAGTTTTTCAAACTCATTGCAAGCCTCAGTCCTCATTTTGCTATAATCACGCTTATTTTAATAACAAATTTATTTCTCAGAATTTACGAATGTGAACTAATCCTTTCACAAAGGCTAAAGTATTTTAATTACATTTGGAAGAGGATGTTATTTCTGTGTATTTCTAGGGACTGAGGTATTCAATGTTCAAAGAAGTTGCTGAAGCAAACAATTTCATCCAAGGAATACGTATCCTTGTTTACGACAATAGAACACATCAGTCTACAACAACAAACTCTTTTCGGAAGTATTCTCTCTTCTCTGAGGTAGGTAAATCTACTTTTTGTTGTTTTTATATTCATAAAAGCTACGTAGCATCTCCCATATAAAAAATCCACACTTTAGTACACAATTATTGCTTTTACACAAACTTGTTCATTTAAAACATTATCATCTTTAGGGAATTTGGAATAAGGAACACTGACATCATAAAGAGAGTAGTACAAAGTTAAAACATGTAATAAAAAAGTTTTGATGTATTTTTAGAGAATGTTTTCAAGAGTTATGTTGAGAGAGAAATAAGAGAGGATGAAAGTGGATACATTTGTAGTTCAAATAATTCTGAAGTATGAAAGTGAGAGAGAGAGAGAGGGCTTCGAGATGAAAAGATGATCAAAGAAAGACTTACAAAAGGAGGAAAAGTTTTTTGTTTGTTTGTTCAGAGTGTGTCCTTCGTTAAGATACAAAGACTGAAGACACATGGAAATCTCTAACAAGTGGCCACTCTACCTCTTTATCCTCTCCTTTCTCTTTTGGGCTATTCATAAACTACACGAATAGTCTATGAGATTTCTCAAGAATTGAGGTTTCTCACGAGATTTCTCAAGAAATACTTTTGGGTGGTTTTCTTTCGCTTCTACTTTTAGAGGAATTCTGACAAGGGTATTTCTTCATATTGATCAAGAACGGATGAAGAATATTCATCTCTGAGTGTTAAACAGAACCCGCTGATACCCTTCAAACCCCAGAGGTCAAAAGTTAGTCTTAAGCCTTCGATAAAAATCTAGTTTTTAATGAACCCCTTCTAGAACGGTATCCTCAACACGGTGTTTGGGATACCGTCGTGTTTTGTTTATGAAAGTATTGGTATTGCAGGCCAACGCTTTCATAAGCATATCCATAAACCAACCTACTCAAAATCGGCATTTCTGTACGTGATTTATGTTCCGATTGATAGTTCCTGTTTTTCTGGTTCACATAGAGGAAGAAAATAGGTGGGTGAAAGTAGCTAGGAAACAAGATTGTGTACGTGGTTGGTCTTGCCGTCTTTGCTCCTGGTGGTACTGCTAAAATGAATCAATAATTTCGGGTGCCCGGGCTTCTGCCTGCTAGGCAACTTTCTTTCTGTACGAGTGTCGAGTATAGACAAGAGAATTGTTCAAGGTGAAAGAAATAATATTTTAAGATGGTGAGGGTCCACTTTCAGCTCTCTAGAGAGACTACATTAAATTAAATTTAACTCTACAATTAAATAGTATTAGACTAATGGGTTTCCATTGAAGCTACAAGAAATATTAATTTGGTGGTTAGTTAGTTTTAAAAGCTTCATAATGAAAAAAGTTCATAATGAATATATTAAATTTATCTTCTGGTTTAATAATTTTAAACCGGATTTCCCTAAAGCCATGCAGAGTAAAGCATCATCAACTTTTCAAGTTAGTTCCGGGTCGGAAGTTTAATTATAATTTGGTTAAACTTGTATGATTTAAAAATATACGAAAGCGAATTTTAGGCAAATTTCACTTCACAATATAAAACATTGCACAAACCAATATATGAATTAAGGGGTGACTCGAATTCGAATCAATCATTGAAAACCTGTGGTTGTATCTAAATATCATCATAATTGGTTTACTAGCAGTTAAGAATGCGTGGATTTTCTATTCATGAATATTCTGGCCATTTAGATTCGTAAAATATAAGCATGCCTCTGATTTTATCGCATGATTCATCATTCTTTTTGTATTTAATGCTTTAAACGTTTTTATATGTCCTTCTTATCAGTTTATTGACTACCAGTCTAAAAACAAGGAGGATGACAAAAGGCAAAACGAAAACTAATGCCCGGAATAAAAGTGGAAAGTTCTGGTATTTTTATGATAGAAATGGGGTAGATAAGCCCAAATCATTATTTTTAGTTGGGATTTTTCATCAGCCTCAACTCAGTACCGCGGAGACGTGATTGAAATTACTAAAACAAAAAACAGAAAGCCGTGTGGGAAAACTGCCGATTTGTTAAATTATAGTATGAGAATGAAGATATGTGAACAATGTCGTATATTGAGAGAGTACTTTGATTTGAGGGCCTAAACATTCTTCAGTTGTTGTGTCATACGATTAAAGTCTGCAAAAAATCGCCTATCCTCGTGCAGCAACGTTGTAGTTTCTCTAAATCCTGAACATGAAGGTTTCGCAAGTTGAAAATCTTAAATTTCTAATTAATCATCGTGTTTTTTGTTCTTCCTAGTGAATGCAGCCTACTTATTACACGCATCCATCCATTGATAATGCCGTTTGCATTACTCGTAGAAAATTCACCTGCTTGCTAAAATGAATCTTTAATAATCTCGTTCCATATGGTTGTTTATACTTTTATTTTTATTTTATTTTTACTATTTCAATTATTTGCCTCGTCTGTAAAAACCTTTTAAAAGTTTTAAAAGCAATTAAAGTAAGGACGAGCTAGAAATATTAACAAGATGAAATTGAAAGAGCCTGAGATACAAATTATGCTTGATTGGGTGGGTAATACGGGTTGACCTGGGGTTGAGGTTGCTGTTGAATTATAATCACTGTATTATTCGGTCCTGCATCTTCTTCGTTAACAAAGGAACATGCATGAACCACAGCTGGAATGCAGCACAAAAGGCCCAAAAGCCAATTGACACAGCATTCACTTCCACACCCACGCTTGTACATCACAAAGCAGCAGGGAAAACAACAGGCGCATGTTGCTTCACACATTTTTTATTATCCAAAATCACCTTAAAAATAAAAATTTTAAAATTATTAAAGCTTTCCTAAGTAAACTGTACTTCCTTTTCATAAATAATACGTTATTGGTACAATGAGGATTTTATACCCATGCTGTAATAGCGATTTTTTTTACTATAGCTTAAAATTATTGTTATTCACATTCTGGGCATTTAATCCCAAACTTTTAAAAATGTATAGCCTGCCAGTAGTAAATCTAGCTTTTAATTCACATCGATTTTTTAATCTATTTTTATGTTTCTAGAAAATGGTACAAAAATGACAAAAAAACACTCGGAAACCTTACAAAATATGCTTAATTATTACCTGTTGATTTAAATTGTAGATTTATCTTTGAAATAACTCGGTGGTTAGATTGGTTTTACTGCAAGAGAAACTTATTACTTTTACACGGCTGAGATGACGATTGCTTGTTCGTGATTTGGGATCAAAAGATATCGTTTATTGATAACTAATCCACAAAAAGTGCATTTACTAAAAACTAGCTGATTAAAAAGAGTCGGTTTTTTCAAGCTAATAGGATTTTTTTTGCAATCGACAGGTTTTTTTTGGAATTAGAGATAACCAATAATCTGGATGAAAATTTAAGATACGCGATAAGGAAAAAGTATGCAATTAAACGAATTTGTTTTTAACCAAACGGTTGCGTGTTTATCAGCATGGCAAAACCACTCAAGTCAATAAGATAAAACACAAACAGATTAATAATTTAGTTCCCTTTTACCTCGACATTAAAACGACACACACGTGGAACACAGATTGACATTTATTGACGCAGAGTAACGTAACAGATATCCAGATAAGTCTAATATAAATCCCATTACTCCGTTGGTAGTAATCAGATAATTAGTTTGAGATTGAAATGAATGAACATTCGTACAGAATTTCTGTAAATTTAATCCGAAGTATAGATAATTACATTTTTAGCTCTAAAATGTTTATATAATTTCTGAAATACTATAGTGGTAAAGGTAAAATACCATCGGCAATAGAATATACATCTAGAGAGAAGCAGAAAATACACTTTTCTAAACTTAATTAATTAGGTAAGATGTGTTGCTGAAATGGATTGTAAATGGACGGAAGTATTGGTTGATTTTAAAACAGCAAAAGGGATACCATACAAAACCGTGAACTTCAGTAATCTATACATTATTTCTTGATGGCTTTTCTAGGCCAAAAGTTTTTTTTAACCATCACATTTCTCGTTTCTCATCCGATTCTGTTTTCAAGTAGCTCATTATAGATTCCTATGCAAGGTTTAAATACACATGTGTAAACACTTCCGTTTTTGGAAATTTCAAAAAACGAAATCCCACAATTATTCATTTTAAAAAAATCGTTTTTGTTAACGTTTTTATGTCTGATTCGTGATTCGATTTTGATTTTAACGAGATATTTTTCATTATATAATTCCCATGCGTTGAAGCACCAGTACATACTAAATTTGTTGTGCTTGCTTCTGAAATTTCAAAAAAAAATTGACAGCAAAAAACTTGAAAAAGTTAATTCGCAAATCCTTTCTCATTTCTCTTCCGATTCTGTTTTCAAATTGTTCATTGGATGGGGGTTAATTATTAAAAGCAAGGTCTAGGGTTTCAGTAATTTAGATGGTTGTTAATTATTTCAAAGAAGGTCTTTGGGGGTCGCGTAATTTAGATAAGGGTTTATTATTTTAAACAAGGCCTTTGAGAGGTTCAAGTTATTCAAAATGAGGGATTTATTGAACAAGGTAGACGTAGTTTTGAGTTGGGGCTTACTACTTCTAATATTATACATGGTAATTGCTATTACGGTTTACCCGGGACATGTCGGGTTTTTACACCCTGTCCCGGCGTCCTGAAAATGTCCCGGTTTTTGCTAAGCGTCCCGTTTTTAGTTGAAATTTTCGAACAAACTAACAATTAGAACTTCCATTCAGACAAACGGGTGTTTTATCGTTATTATCGGTGTTGCTCATCGCATAAACTATTGAAGGTACCCATATATTATTAATATTATTCTTGATATATTACGAATAAATATATTATTATTCATTCCTAGTGTACAATGAATAAGTATATTAATATTCCTAATATACTATGATGAAGCACAATATTATTCTTAAAATTCCACGCATTGATATACTATTGTTTAAATTAATGTTGTCCGGGTTAGTTATGGGACGAATTTCTTTCTGGGACGACGGACGACGTAGGCAAGGGTAGAGTTAGTTTTTTTCAAGAAATACACTGTAAGCTGCTGGGGATATATAAAAAGCCGAGTTGCTAGAACCGTCCCGGTTTTTTCGTCGTGATCGATGGTCACCCTAATAATCACCCTAAATAATGGTATAGAAGCCCAACCTTGTAGTATATATTTCTTTGAGAAGCCCATGCATAGGCTACTATACCAGGGAATACCGTACCTCTAAATGCGTTGCAGTTTACGCTACCAAATCCTGAGTTTGTGTCAGCCAACCGACAGGGGCGATTTTTCAGCATAATAACGTATGAAGCTAGTTTAATGATCTAAATCTGTAATTAATAAATAACTGGATGCCGTGGAAAAGACATAAAGGGAAGGCCATTTGACATTTTTAATCACCGCATTGCATTGCATTGATCGCATCTATCTGAATTTAGTAGCAAAGTAGCAGAAAGTTACAAGCAAATCTTTTGCATGAGTTATTTTGTTATTTAGCATGATAACTTCATTAATACAAATAGATATTCGTTTAAAACAAACTTTTAATGTAAAAATGAAACGAGGGAATTAAGTTAAGTTGAATCACAGAATCAAGTACATATATTTTCAGCTCAGCAAGTTTTGCCCACAATATTCTTCTGTGTGTGCCTCCCAGAGAGTGGAAAAGATAGTGATAAAGTTTTATCCAGTTTAAAGTTTGAAATTGAATGTAATTAAATATATTACTTAGTATTGTACCACGTGTGGAAATGACAGTGTGGACTAGGGAATTTTATTAAAATTTTATTAAAAGACTCTATAGTATCTCCCAACACGAAGATACGATGCAGAAGTACTCACAAACTTTCTTATTTTCTCTTTATTGAAATAGTCTACAAAGTTAGGGATTGTATGGGGAGCGTTTATGCATACAAATTCTAATTTCATAAAACACTGTCCATAACATAACTCCCTTAAAAATGTAAAAGATATATTTCTGAGCTTTTTTAGACACCTTCATCTCATCTGTACTATAAATTCACAGAGACTGCTCTCAGGGTTGACTTTGACTACTACATACTAAAAGATGTATTGCAAATAGCCTTTAAAGAACATAAACAGGCAGTGATGATTTTTAAACGACATATATTACTCCTTTTTTGAACGGTCCTTTGTAATCGAATTTCTAAATTGAAAAACTTTTACGATTTAGTCCACAATTCTCTCAAAACTCAACTTTACTCCCAATGCGCAATGATAAAAGCTATAAACGTGAAGATAAAGTAAAAAAGAAAGATGCATCAATTTAACTTTAACAAAGGGGGTTGTGCAATTCAATTTTGTATTTTATTTTCAGGTGGTGGCTGGTGGTTGCTTCCATCTTTTGAAGAATGTTGAAGGTCAGCTTAACCTTGATTTGGACAAATGTTGGAAAGGTCATCGAGGTCAAGGGGGAAGGGACACTTGGAAATGTTCTGGATTAGCTGACCCCCTTACTTTTTATCTAAAATTTAATTCAGTTGTGGACTCAATCTTCATCGCATTCATCTTCATTGCCGGCTCATTGATTAGGTTTTATAAAATTTGTTTTTCATTTTTTTTCAAGCCATTTGCTTATTAATTATTAAATTAGTTGAGTTGAAAGGTTTTCAAAACATTTCCTTGTAAAAAAAAACCTTGAGAAGTAAGCTTTTAGGTGAAGAGTCAAAAGCTCTGGCTAATAAAATGCGCTTCCATGAACTGCACTCCAACAACTATACTTCCATGAATTCCTTGGAAAACTCAACTAATGAAATTTCAACAGATGTAAAACGTACATACCTTTTATTATTATGCCATTTATTATTGTGCCTTTCGGCATGATTTTATTTTGCAGTTAAATGCAGTTAAATGTAATTAAAACAGGTTTACAATTAATGAATTAATATTTAAACCCCGAAAATATCCCAAAAAAGAATTAACACTGCTATTTGCGATGCGCGAGAGATTTTGTTTTAAAAACTGATTTTTTTTTTGTAAAAACCGTCTTAAAGTATTTTTTTGTAGTGAAACAATTGCCGGAGGTTTGCTAAGCAGTTTGACACTCGTGTTGAATCATCCACAGGTAATTTATATTAATTTACATTGTAATTTAAAAAGTTTGAATAAATAATTAAATAAAATGATTGCATGCGAACTAATTTAGTTGGATAAGATGGAGGAAATGTTTCCGAATGGAGAAGAAGTAGGCTCTTACCTTGCTACGGCACAAATCATTCTACTTCCTTATCTTCTTTTTACAAAATCTCACCCGTCTTGGACTCCGGTACTCTATATTTGTAAAATTAACTAAAGCATTATTTGTATTATACTAATTATTTTGATTAATTATAAAAGATAATTCATTTCTTATAGGTAGTGAAGATTGGATTGATCGTGGGCCTGTTAATCTTAACATGGCCAATGGAAGCTCAATGGGTTCTTATATCCCAGTTATTCGTCGCTGTATGCATGCATTTTACAAATTTAATATCACCGTTTTTGATGAGTCTTCTCATCGCTGGTCATATAGTAAGCAATTCAACGCTCATAATCATTAAGTTGACGCTTTAGCTTTAAAATAAAATTTCTAAGCAAATGAGCATTAAATTTGCAAAGGCGGGGTGGGAGTACGGAAGTCTAATGTGGTTGGAAGATTCTTTAGTTTCGTGGTCATTTTACGCGTATCTTTTGCTATCCAGTGTTTTAAGCATTTTCTTGGTTGCACCTATTCTGGACAAGCTATTTGCAGAGAAATTGGACAAATGGATGTTCCTTAGAGCAATTTTACTCGCTTTAGCTATGTATATTCAGCTCTCATTTGTTAGAAATGATCTCATCCCCCTTGTATCAACTCCCGCAGAAGATGTAAGATTTTTTTTATTAAGCGCTTCAATTTCATTCAAATAAGAAAAGATATCTAACTAAAATCAAATTGTTTAGCCAAGATTATCGGTACATTTGTGTTCAAACTTCAATTCAAATGGAAGTGCAAGCATGTCACAGTACGGGGTATTCGCTCAAGAGATAAATTTTGAAAAGGCTTGGATGAGAGCCTTATTAGAACCAAGAGAAAGTGGGAGTGGTCCGTTGGATCGAAGCCCTTTACAGTTATCCTCTTATCCAAATGAGAATGATCACATTTCTTCAGCCTCATCCTCGTCTGGGAGTTCTGCTTTTGAAGAGGTTTCACAAGAAGAGAACGAAGATCAGTCTGGGATGGTTACAAGTGACTCCATTTCTCAAGCCGAAGTTATAAAGGCCAATGCTATAGAGTTGCAGGGGGATGAACTCTTCATCAAAATCCTCAGATGTGCAATGTCAGAATGGACCTTCCCCATTCCTAAATTCATCATAGAAAACTTTCTTGTGGTCATTTTAACTCTTCTGATCTTTCCCATGGCCCATTTTTATCAACAGCAAATCAGGTCGGGTTATAAAGTACTTTAAATTGAGTTTGTAGTTCACGTAAATGCAATTTATATATTAAAACACTTTGATTAATTTGTAGGAAGAAAGAGAGAAAATATATCAAAGGAATATTAATAACTGAAGATGAAAATGAAAGTCCAAAAGGACTTTGTATGACGGATGGAAGAGTATCAATTTATTTAGTGTCAATTACAGCAACACTATTAATCTTAACTACTTGCATCCATTTAAAGTTCAAAGTCGTCTTTCTCGCTGCGGCCTCAATTACCTTGTCACTACTTCCTAATTACAAAGTTGTTACAATTTATGAAATCAATATTTATGCATAAGTAATTTATTTAACTATATAATTTGATTTTTTAATTATATTTTCTCAAGTAGAATTTTGCATCAACGTACAAGAAAGTTGGATTACAATATGGTAAAGGTGTTCATTGGGCGATCATAATGCTCTTACTATCTCTCATGGTTATAACTGCAAAATTCAGAGTGGATTCTGTTTACCAACCTCCTTTACAAGGTAGCGTTTGGCGTAATAATATTTATTACAATGAAGAACCCCTCATCGAGGGATGTTATTCTTCAAGGATAATTACATTTATGGCATGAGTATAACACAGATTGTATTAAATATTTTTAAAAAAACTTATAAAATATCCACGAATAATATTAAATTAAGGTAGTCATGTAATAATAAACATTACAAATTTCTCAGGGACCTTAGTATCAAACAAAAACATTACATTTAGATTTAAGTTGAGTCATCATCAGAAAATTCATTAAATAAACTATTTACAACACTGTCGATGCACGATAGGTTACACACATTGTCCACTGCAGTAAGGCTTTAGGAGTTTTAATAAAATTTCCAACAGAATTTCTGAAACTGATAATGAAAGCTTATAAATTTGCTCGTACTCTTTCTCCGCAGATAAAGACTCAAATAGTTTAACAGAGTTAATTGAGTTGACAAAATGGGTGAATACCAACGCAATCAGAAAAGATATTCCCCCCTCATTTCTGGGACAAAGTGACATCTCCATTCGTCTCTTTACTTCTACCAAAGTTGCTGTACTTAACCTTAATGAAGAATCTGCCATAAGGTCACTAAACAGCGATGAAAGCAGTAGAAGGGACGCAGAGGTCATTCAAACCCTTAGTTCACTTTTCAGCAAGAAAAAGACATTTACAGAATTACACACGGAAATGGTGGCACTTAATGCAACTTACTTAGTGCTCAGTAGGGATTTCTGTACACAGGGAACATTTCCCCATTTTCCATTGCTTACTTTAGAGCAAGAGGCCGAAGAAGTAGGAATCGAAGGGTCCTACCTCCCTAGGCATACGAAGCGGCATACCAAAAGATCCTTCAATTCCTTTTGGGATTATTACACTCATTCTTCAAAGAATAAAACGTAAGTCAATAAAAGAACCACTTGATCATAAAAAAGGAAATGTACTCAATTAAAATAGCGGAGTCGACGATAAGATAATTGAGGCAGTATTTTACTCTATTTTGGAAGTTAAATCAGTCTAATTAAAAAAAGTTTATTCTCATTTAATTTATTCAAGCTATTTCAAAATATGAAATGAAATTGTAAAATTTTGAACAGGAATTGTAATATGATTGAGCACTGGGCAAAACTAGACGCGGAGCCGTCCAAAATGAAAGGATCATTGGATACCCTGTGTCAAAAACTTATTAAAAGCAGCCTTTATGAACTGAAGCCTTTCACTAGGCCATTTCAAAATCGAGTGTACACAACTATTCAGGTTGATCACACTCAAATGGCCAAGTTGTAGTACATATCTAGATAACGGAGTTGTTTAATTTTAAACAGTAGAATTTTAGAAATATGTAAAGAGAGTTCGGCATTTTTTTTGCTTACAGTTAATGCATTTGATTTTAAATAGGTTTTTCTAATGCCCCAATTGTTTTCTTTTACAATAAAGCAGTAAATAAAGCAATAAATTATTGTTGAGATGTTTTTGAGTATTTTTAATTTTTGCCTTAAAGCAATTTGTTATTTAAGGGAGTCGACAACAATTAATTTTAGGCTGCATACTGCAGAAAACTTAAAAACAGAAAGCGTGTGCAGTGGAAATCATAACTTCGATTTAAAAACTGTTCAGTCAGAATTGCACTGCATGAACAAAATATATTTACTTGACTTGGAGTTGGAGGCTTGGTATCGAGTTACGCATAGAAAGTTAACTTTCACCTTTTTTTCGATACGTAATGATGCAATTAAATAGTGGTTTGATAATGAATAGTAAGAAAATGCCTTTTTTAGATTTCAATAAGTTACACACAGTTTTTTATAGATTTTACAGGGATTGAGTTGCGATTGCAATTTAATTTTTACCTTTTATATAGGAATTACAGAAAACTCGGAACTAATAGTAACTTTCCAGAGTGATGCTTCTATGATAAGTATAGTAAGCACAATAGTCTTCTTTTTCTTGTAGTTCATGAAGGGCAAGGGGGTTGTTTATTTTTTAACATAATTTATGTTTCACCTTTTTTTGTTTTAGGGATTTTTATAATGCGAATGTACTTACGATATTAATTTTAAAACAAAGGAACCGGCTTACTATTCATATATTTAGTACCTGTTTGCTTTGTTTAAAAATTTATTTTGTATTTTGTTTGTTTTCTTTTGTTCCATTTGTCTAAAATTTTGACAGTACAGTTACATCGACCTTCATCAACCTTACGGGTTAGAAGAAAAATAGATTCATGAAACTAGAAACACGAAGTACTGTATTTCAAAATAAAAATGCCATTATGAAAGTGTGAAACCAATTTGTCCCATTAAGTTTCTTAATACCTTGAATCTGCAAACTGCAGTATTTCCTGATGAAGATAATATGTATGTACCCGCTACGTTTCTTCAACAACATCTAATAGCATTTGCATTATCGTCTGATCCTTTATAATCGGTGATTTTGTTTATTACTGATTTTTCGTATTCTTCTACTACTTTATCTACTCTCTCTTATTCTCTATTCTAATCAATTGTTATACCTATTTTTAAGCTGTTTCACTATTTATGAATCATTTTTAACCGTTGTTCTAGCTTTGCTTTATTATTTTCTCAGCGCTATTCCCATCCTCTTCCTCCCTCAGAGATTGGCTTATTCTTGAAAACTTCTAAATCGCTTCTAAATTTCATTTATGTTGAGAGAGATTTATCTTGCCGTGAGATATTTAGAGCACTTTAAAATTTGATAAATAAATTTTGTGTAGCAAAAAAGGAAGACTTACTCTTAAATCTTAAATAAATTTACATAGTTTTAATAGGTACATATAACATTACTTTATAAACAGATAGAACGAGTATAACAAAGGACAATGAAATTACATTAAAGTACTATCTTTAAACGTTACCAAATAAAATGCTTCATGCACAGCCGGGTGCATATAAACCATTCCTTTTCCGTAAGAAAGAGATCCGTATTCCATTTCAAGAAAGCAACCGAGTAAACTCTGAGATATGAAAATAATTGAATTGATTTTTAAACTTCAAACCAGTAAAAAAATTAAGATTTAATACAAAATTAGTGTAGACACCTTCATAATCGATTTTTCCATCTTTGTTGAGATCAGCAAGAGCAATCATGTTATCGATGTCTTCATCAGTCAGTGTTTCTCCCATCAACTCCATCGCCACTTTCAGCTCATCCTGAAATATTTGATAGACATAAACATAATATCCTACATAAATTAATTGAAACTACAATAATTAATTGTGAATAATAATAATTGATTGTACCCTTGTAATGAATCCATTATTATCCTTATCAAATACTTTAAAAGCTGCACGTAAGTTATCCGAATTATCTGCTGTGCTTTCGTCACTCAAATGTGTTGACACAAATTCCAAAAACTCTGTCTCAGTCAGCAATCCTGATCCTATAAACGCATCCATAATTATTAAGTTATCTTGGCACTTCAAAGTATCAAATATAAGGTTAAAATACACTAGAATTCCACTCTTGACCTGTATGGCTGCAGTGAAGGAACAATTCCAGAACAAGTTCATCAGGTACATGAATTCCAAAATTTCTGAGCATTTCTTGTAGCTCCGACACTGACAACTGTCCCTGAAATTCATTAAATTTACAATTTCAAAGATGAATTCGAACCAGGATAGATAGGACTTCAATTTTTATTTTATTAACTGTAAAGCAACCACTTACATCCTTATTCTTATCCAACATATTAAAAGCCACTCTCAATTCTGAAATTTGGAAATAAAAAAGTTATTTTTTTTGCAACCCCATAATATGAAGTCAGTGCAAGAAGTAAATCATAAGCTACTATTTCCAACAAATGCAACACCTCTTTAGGTACTTGTCATTCGTATTATTATGGACGAGTAATAAGAAACACTGCGTTTGCTTTCATATTAAAAGGTCCCGTAAGTGAAGGATTTACACGAGTTTATCTTAAAAGTTTAAATACTTCCCCCTGGTCTGGGAATCTATTGCTTATATCATTCAACAGCGTGATGCTATTCTTCAGTAGACATTCCTAAAATACCAGCATTTTTCTCTGTATCATTTAATTGTTATTATTGGTTTTTCCTGAGCAGGTAAACTTCTAACTTAACATTAAATTAAGTCCATTAAAATTAAATTAAAGATAATTTGGACGAGCTTCTATTTGACAGGGGAGGCTCATCCTATAATTTGAGTTTTACAGCAAACCCATACAAGAAACGGGTGTCTAAATTCCAAATCAAAAGAAAGTGCAAATGTGTAAGCCCAGTAGCCTTACACATGAATTTAATTAAATGCTCATGACAAGGGGAATTCTTCGGACCTGTTTCTTCATTCTTCTTCATAATAAACAAATTAAAAAAGTAAACAAGGATTACATAAGGCACGTGAAGGGCTAAATTTAACTTTAATTTGTTGATCACACACAATCGTTTAGTGTGTCTACAATCACATAAAATGCCGATTAGGTTAGATGGGACACTTGGACTGTGCTTGTGCATGAATATATTTATCTACTTAGGTGGATGTGACTACAAGACACGTACTACTTGCTAAAAATAGGTCTCTTGTACTAGCAAATGCCTTTATTTCCTCACTATTCTCACTAAAATGTATTTCTCTATTAATTGCTCGTATACGTGTTACTACGAACGCTAGGAACTAACGTGTAGTAGAAAACAAGACATGTGGTTGGGATTTGTCACGTCTGAACACCGACATCCCCCAACAACTAACTAACTAGGTCATTTCCATTTCTTACCTATCTCATCTGCCGGATGTCGAGCAGAACAAATTCGCAACAATTAAAACAAAATTCCTCTAATCCTCATTGAAACTTTTTACGAATTCTTGAAATTACCATGAAAGTCTAGTCTAATTAATGTACATTTGAAATGTCAATGTGAGTCAACTGAAAAATTCCATAGATCGAACCTCAATCTTAGAAGCCTCGGATCCGAACTATACATCAAATTATGAGTACTATTGTGTTTCAATTTTTTTTAGAAAATATTAAAAAATGCAGCTTCAGGCTTAAATACTTCATCAAATCAGTTCAAATCACTAATACTTCTACACTAACCAAAGCCGTGCCTCTTTAACACTACTCTGCACCATTATAATAGGTTCTATAAATAAAGTATAATTCATAATTCTATATAATTAAAATAAAATAAATTACTTGACCTTCGATCTCAGTAGGGTTCATTTGACCTCTACTTGGTGGTAAAGATGTGGAAGAATCCTTCGAAGTTGACCTTGATAACATTGCTGCTGCTGCACTTTTTGACTTGGCTTTTGCTGCGGCTGACATACTGAACTTTTTGGTTTTCTGAAATGTTAATCTCTTTTTCTGTTAATAATTATTATAAGTACTTATATGTAAACTAAATATTTAATAGCCCGACGGGGGGCAACTGGATAAGCGGACACTTGGATTAGTGATAATTAGGTCCTTAGAGACTTCGTAGTTTGTTGCAAAAGATAAAATATTATGTGAATATTCAGGTTTCACTGACACTGACTAAATGTTTAAACGCCAAGAGTGGTGACTGAAGATGATCTTACAAATCTCTAGTGAGTAACACGCGAGAAGCGGACTAATACTTTTCCACGAATATCTCCAATAGTTCGGGATGCATCTACATTTCTACATCTTTAAAAATCAACTCATCCACAGTAACTATTATTAAGCCACGTTTCCTTCATCATCATGATTCAGAATTTATGTACGAAAATACTAATTCCCTATCTTACAAATATCTTCGAACTTTACTGTACTAATCTTTGAAATGATTCCTCAAAAGCCCCCTGCAATAAAACATGTTCTTGTCAAATGCCAGCTCTAAAGATAAGTTAAATTAGAAGTATTCTGACCTTTGTTGTGAGCTTTTTTGTTGTGTACAAAACGTCCTTGCAGTCGTATCGTCCTCATGCAAGTAACGAAAAAACTTTAGAAAAGTGTAGGAAACAGAAGGATGTATATTTATAAGTTTTAAGGTGCTAAGTAGGTTTAGAAATTGTAACATACGCTAAACTGCTATCTCAGTGAGATTTAAGTACCACAATTATCACTGGTTTTATTATTTTTAATCTAATCATACTATTAATCCTTGAACGTCTATGTAATGTTCACAAAATGTATTTCCGCATCGCTCCTCTCGTTTCTAAGTCGGTTCTGTTTTTGAATAGCTCAAAGCACCTGTAGACATAGGAGTTCGTAGTATGATATAGTTCTTTGGTGGACACTAATGTTATGGAAATTTTAAAAATTCAATTTTTAGCCCGAGCCTATAGGCTTTATGAGATTGGTATGTCTGTCTGTCCGTCTGACGATAAAATCAAGAACGGTTTAACCGATTTGAATGAAATTTTGATCACACCTGTATTTAGCGAAATCAGGAATCGAGTTCAAAGATGGGCAATGTGGGTCAAGTGGTTGACCCACGGTGAACTAAAAACCCCCACCGGTCATGCAAAAACCTATTTTATTATTATTATTGTATTACAATAACGGACCCACTGCATGTGTGCATTTTTTTGAAAATCGTTTTAAAAAGCTGAAATTTGGCATGGGGGTTACGAATAGCAAGGTTACATAAAATCTGAAGCCAAGTTTGATTTTTTCAAGAATGATTCCACAAGAGGATCGCTACTGGTTTCTGAGATTTAAATTAACACGTTAATGTTTGTAAATTCGTATTTCAAATTAAATGCCATTTCGAGTATATCTATTTCTTTGGCCTAGGCTAAGGCTGAATCAAGTTGCACAGGGAAGTTTTTCAATTGAAATAATCGAAACTATGTTATTCATAAATAACTAATCATCTAAAAAATACTGAACGCAATTTTAGAAATTTCCGAAGAGACCAAAAGTTATTTCCAAATGTTAAAAAAATCCAAAAAATCATATTGTATAATATATGAAACCTCGACATGATAGTCGAGTAATTTTAGATATGCGTTGGCTATTTTAAACAAGGTCTAGGACGTTATTGACAATGATAGATTTATTCATTTAATTGGATATAATTTCGGACTGGTACTGACTATCTGTAATATAATGTGGCAATTGCATTTTCCATTTTCTGCGTCGAATATGTGGGTGCTGAGAAGACTACTAATTACTACTACGAAAGTCAAAAGCTAAGAAGAAACCGTCATTAACTAATTACTTTGTAAATTACTTATCTGAATAAATAATTATCGTTTGTGATTAAAAAAAGGACTTCATTTTGAATTTATACTTATGCAACACTATAAAGTGTATGAGTAATGTGGCTGAGCTGAACAAATTCATTTATTGCAATTGTGTGATTTTTGGTCCAGCTTATAGTTGTACTTGTAGTTGGTATGGAATATTTTGAAGTATTTTTTGAATTTTCATTATTACCTGTAACAACCACATTTCTTTCAATGCATTTCAAAATTAAAAGCTAAATAAAATCATTTTTTTAACTGGATTCCAATCCACGATGATGAGTCTGAGAAGCGTTGAGTAAATAAATGTGAGCAAGCATGTGGTTATAAGGAATTATTGAAGGTGTAAGCTCATCTGAAGTTTAAGTATATCTATTCCTTCTTTATCTGCTACTAAATTAAACTTTAAAAAGTTTCTAAGTTAATTTTTGTCTTTCTGGGCTCCCATCCAACTTGCTACGTTTTTCTTTGCCAATTCCGACTGTATCTACATGGGGAACATCACTTACCTAGTTGTTTAGTCAAAAGTCAAATGTACAACCTCAGTCACTCACTCAATTTATTTTAAATACGTTAGCTATACTCAAAAGTCAAATGCATTTCGAAAACATACATACCTATAATATGAGCACATATAATTACATTATCATGCTTGTGCATCATCCAAAAGAAATCAGGATTATTTTTTACTATATGTATAATGTCCAAAATATCCGAACCACCCGAAGCGTACCATATTCTCATCATTCACTTCAACAAGTCAACCCTCGAAATTAAACATCATCAAGGATTGTCTATTAATCTTGTAATGAATTTTGTGACAAAATGTGGGGGATGAGTGTGGGTGAAATTGTAAACTACTGGGTGTTTGAAGTGGTCATGTACAGCCAAGAAAGCAAGAAGGCTCAATGTTAAGGTATCAAGGTAAAAATGCATTTAAGATCCCATTAGGATATTTAGTAAAGCTTCTACAATAAGGAATAATTGGACTTAATTAAAAATCCACGTGAATAATGGATGGCTCCTTAAGTTACCGATGAAAAATATTAAAATGGACAAGCCATTTAGCTTAAATGTTATAGTTATAGGTTTAAAAATGATGAAGATAAATCTGTAGAAACGGTCGGGCTCTTTCATCCGACATTGAAAATGTTTTCATAAAAACTTTATTTATAGAATTAACACGCTTCAATAGATTTGGAAAACCCCTCATTACGAAACTGTTTATTGATTGAAACGTCTTTAATGTCTTAATAAAAATTTGGCTTTTTGATTTACACATCCCCAAATTCAATTGTATCGCCTACTGGTCTTTGACTTTAATGTTTTCATTATTTTCATAAAGTTTCATACAGCACAGCAAAGAATATTAATGTTTCGCAAGCATGGGTAAATAAATTTTAGTATCATTTTATTGCAAATTCGTAATTCTCAAGGTATTATGATATGATCGACAATATCTTGAATGTTAAAATTGGAGTGCAGCCAAGTTAAATCGAAAACTTATATGAAAAAATTAAAATTTGGCAATAAAAAACTCTTAATGTAAACGGAAAGACCAGCTAGAAGCTGATCGAGACGTTTATCATTTTAGTTCAGTATTTTCATTGACCATGCACTATGATCTTTCAAGTTTCAATGTCACAACCACACCCACTCAATTTTAATGTGTTATTTTATTGCTCTATTGCAACCAGAAAGATAAAATAAAGATCATGTGGCTCCAATCTAAAATCATCTTTTACGCGACAGTAAGTGAAGCGGAAAAAACATCATACCAAGATTTTTTAATTAAATACAAACATACTACGTGGTCAATTCAATTTATTTTACTTCAGTTTAGATCAAACTATTCTAAACTATATAGCGAATGTTGTAAAGACATTTTCTGCTATGGTAAAAATGCTTTACCTTAAGTTCAATATTTTTATTGTAACAGCAAACTGAGGGGTCACACACACAGTGAAATAGTGATAAGATTGTGGTATTATGCAGGTAATTTGTATATTTGCATGTTAGGTAGTTTGCTATCATGAAATTTACATTCAT